>JAOXJP010049233.1:0-16090 GCA_025762735.1 Platanus orientalis
AAAGAAAGAAGAATGCCACAAAAGGCAAGAAGAGGAAAAGAAAAGACGGATGGAAGAGGAAGAAAAAGAGAGAAAGACAATCGAGAAAAAGAAGAGAATTGAAGAATAGCAAGAGAGAAAGAGAAATGAAGAGAAGAAGAGAATAGAGAAAGAGAAAAGGGAAAATGAAGAGAAGAGGAGATGGAGAGCAGAAGAAGAGATGAGGAACAAAGACAATTGTAGTTCGAGGCGACTGAAAGGAGTGAACAGAGAGAGGCACCGGCAAATGGTGAGTCGAAGAAGCTCGAGGCAAAAACATACAAGAAAGATGAAGAAAAACAGGGGCACATTGAGACCATTATTGAGGAACGTCTGTTTGAAGACTTGTGCCTTGCTTCAGGGAATGAAGCATCCATCCCAGCACCTGATGTAGGTATCGTTCAAGATGATATTGATGTCCCACCTCGAGGCAATGGTGCCCTTCTTGCTGAAGAGTCATCCACTAGGTTGATCGATTTGGTCCCATCCGTTTCGGACTTTGCTCAGAAGATTTCGCTAGAAGGTGTTGAACACACTTCGCATCACTCTTTATCGTCTGAAACTCTGAAAGTGCCTGTTGAGCCTTGTTCCTTACAGTCAGTGCAGGCACCTATTTTAGCACAGCCTTCTCAAAAAATGCCTAGTCGTCTGGCTCAACTTCTGTCTTAAGCTCTTTACTTCTGGTGTAGCAGGGATGACAAGGTCTCCTTCACCTTCATGCCTATCTCCTTTACCATCGGATCACTTACATCAGACCCTGGCCGTTCTTCGATCCTATTTTTCTGTAGGATCATCAGCCGTACTTACAGACCCTGCAATTAATTCTTCATTGTTAATTCCATCAACCTACTGCTTCAACACCCTGACTATTTGTCTATTGATCAACGAGCTAGTCTTCGCTTAGCCCTTTCTTCTCAAACCTAACCTCGTGAACAACTTCACTTGAAGCATACGAAAGAGATTCGCGGTCGAGAGTTGAAGGCTCGACTTGACTCTCTATTGTCTCGACAATCGTCGACCATTGAGCATGTTTTCTTATTAATGGAAAACATTAATGCTCAAATGGTGGAGATTGAGGAGGTCGAGGCCCTTCACAAGTTAAAGAAGGGCCTTCAGAGTTCGAGCATAGAACTTGAGAAAGTAATGGAACAAGACTCTCTTCATTCTAAGGAGATACCATGTTTGGAAGGGGAATTATTAACTTGTGAGGCAGAGCTCAAAGATTGTGATCAGGTCATTGATACCTGGTGGTCTTTTATAGCTTCTATCTTTTCTTAAAATTCTTTGACCCATTAATTCATTTTGTACTTTTGTCTTGGTCATACTATAATTATTTACTTTTAATATCTTATATTAGTCATCTTTTGCTCCCATATCGATGGTTTGTACTTTTTTAGATACTTTCCGTTGATACTTCAAACATGTTCTTGCCCCTCGATGTACATTAGTCTGTAGGTGTTACCACCTAACACCTCAGTTATTAAAAATGGTCCTTCCCATGTTAGGGACCATTCACCAAGTTTGGGGTCTTTAACCCCAATCGGTAAAATAACTTTCCATACCAACTCTCCTTCCTGAAAGGATTTTGTTTTTACTTTTTTGTTGTAAATCTCAACCACCCTTAGTTTCTAAAAAATAATAGAATTGAGGGCCTCAATATGTTTTTCCCTAAGGTCATCCATTTCAGATATCATAGCATCTTGGTATTCAAGATGGCTTAACTGGTTCTAACTTACTACCCTCAGGATTCGTACTGTGATTTCTAATGGCAGGACAGCATCGTGTCCATATACTAATGCATAAGGCGTAGTCCCTATGCTTGATCTCTTAGATGTTTGATACGCCCACATGACATCAGACAACAATTCGTCCCAATTGACAGTATTACTGTCTACCATCTTTCGTAAACTGTTTTTTATTATCTTGTTTGTTGCTTCAGCCTGTCCATTTGCCTAGGCATAATAAGGAGTTGAATTTATTATTTTGAATGCATAATCTTTGGAAAATTCTCGTATTCGAGCCCCATTGAATATTAATCTTTGGTTAACAGTGATGGATTAATGAATTCCAGATCAATGTATTATCATTTCTTTGATAAAACGTATTACATCTCTCTCGGTAACCTCTCGATATGGCTTACATTCCACCCACTTTGTAAAATAGTCCGTGGTGACTAAGATGAAGCAATTTCTTCTTGTTGATGTTGGTCTGACTTTTCCTATCATATCGAGGGTCCATCTTCTAAATGGCCAAGGCTTTACGACCGCGTGTAAATTTGCTACCGGTACCCAAGGCACAGAGCCATGTTCTTGGTATGCCTCACAACCTTGGGCATACCCGATGCAATCTTGACCAATGTTTAGCCAAAAATATCCATATCGACGGATTAACCATCTCATTTTTATGTCTGACTGATGTACACCACAGACTCTTTCGTGGACTTCAGCCATTGCAAGTTTGGCTTCATCAGTCCCCAGACTTTTGAACAGCACACCATTAGCCCCTCATTTGAACAACTCTGGAGGATCACCCTAAAGTATGTATCCTATGGCTTTGAATTTAAGGGAATTACTTCCACCTCGACTGGGGTTCTACAAATATTGTCTGATTGGTTCTCTCCAATCAACCTATTCTTCACTTCCGTCGCTGAACGTAATAACATCAATGTTAAGAACTTCCTCCAAAATAGAGTTCTCGTCTCCAAATTGTAGACTTGGTATGCGCTTTCTTCCTTCAGTAGATTTATTACTTGTATTATATCCTGATGCAACTTGAGCCATCAAATTGGCCCTATGATTAATGCTTCGAGGTATACACTTTACTATGACATCATCGAATGTGTTTAACAACTACTCAACTTTGTCCTGATAAAGTATCAAAGTAGGACTAATGCATTTATAATCCCCTGACGTTTGGTTTATCACCAACTGTGAATCTCCAAGCACTTCAAGGAACTTTACCCCAAGCCCGTTTAGGATCAGTAGCTCTCAAACTAAGGCTTTATATTCAGCTGATTGTTGGTAAACTCCCCATCCAATGTAAAGTTCAGTTTCGTGATTGCCCCTTTTGGAGAAATGATTACCACTCCCATACTAGATCCTTTCTTAGTCTTGGACCCATCGAAATATAATTGCCAATGAGTGAGGGTAATGCAATTATCTTCGTCACTTGTTTGAGCAGAATGACAAAGATGGTCAGCCAAAAAATTTGACAAAGTCTGCCCCTATACTGCTTTTTGTGGGACATAGATAAGATCGAACTCAAGGAGTGCGAGACTCCATTTGCTAATCCTACCTTTTGTCATGGGTCGAGATAGCATGTATTTTACTATGTCAGTTTGAGCCATAACATAACTCACATGTGACAAAAGATAGTGTCTTAATTTCATTGATGCGAAGTACAATGCTAGACATAATTTCTCTATCATAGGATAGTTACACTCAGCCTTCTTCAAGACTCGACTTAAATAAAACATAAAATATTCGTGTCCTTCGTTGTCCTAGACCAATAGGTTTGCTATCGAGTCCTCTATAGCTGAAATGTATAACTTCAATGGCACATCTTTCCTTGTTGCATCAGCATTGGTGGATTCGCCAGATACTCCTTGATCTTCTCGAAAGCCTGTTAATGCTCTTCTTTCCACTCAAATTCTTCATTCCCTCGTAGTCGAAGTAAGGGTAAAAATACTTTTGTTTTTCCTACCAAATTAGAAATAAAACATCTAAGGAAATTGATTTGCCCCAGTAGTCATTGCACTTCCTTCTTTGTAGAAGGTGGCTGGGCTTGAATAATTGCCTTAGCTTTGTTCTGGTCAATCTCGATCCCTCGGTAATGCACCAGGAACCCTAGAAAGTTGAACCAGCGCTTACTCCAAATGCTCATTTCAAAGGATTCATTTTTAGTTGATGTTTTCTCATTCTGAGGAATCCCTTTTTTAGGTCGAGTAGATGGTTATCGAAGTCTTGAGACTTTACGACCATGTCATCGATAATACCTCTATAAATTTTCCAATCATATCGTGGAAAATATAATTCATGGCCCACTGGTATGTTACCCCAGCATTTTTCAAACCAAATGGCATAACTACCCACTCAAACATGCCTATCGATCCTAGACATCGAAAGGCTGTCTTATGGATATCATTTTCATCGATAAAGATATGGTTATAACCATCCATGAAGGATAGCATTTGATGTCCTGCTGCCCCATCGACTAACAAGTCATCAATGGGCATAAGGTATTCATCCTTAGGGGTAATTGTATTAAGGTTCCTAAAGTCGATGCAAATTCTAATCTTACTGTTCTTTTTTATAATTAGAACTATGTTTGAGAGCCATTCGACATACCTTGATGGTTGAATGAACCCTGCCACCAACAATTTTTCAACTTCCTCTTTGACCCTCAAGATTACTTCGTTGGTCATTCATCGAGGTGATTGTTGATAGGAAAAGTAGCCATTCTTTATCGATAGTCGATGCTCGACAAACTTTCTGTTCAACCTAGGCATTTCTAAGTAGTCCCAGGCAAAGCAATCCCTGTATTGCCTTAGGATGTTCGTGACTCGCTCGAACTCTCACTCCTTTAGTTGGTACTAATGTATGTTACTTATGGGTCTTCTATGGTGCCCAAGTTTACTTCTCTTAATTCATCCTGTACTCCAGCCTTTAAATCGTCCAATTTGGCAAGAACTATTTTCAGATGCTCGACTCCTATGGCATCGTGCTCTTTGGGTAGCTCTTGTGTACTGCAGTCGGCAAGATACATCTCGACTCTTTTCTCTGTCAAATATCCTGACAATCTTTTCATGGCCATTTGTATGACCCTTTATTTTTCTTCATTTGGACTAATCATTGGACTCCTGTTTACCTTACTGGCTCGTTATTTCTAGCCCTATCATTATATTAGGGTCGATCAGTTCTCAACATATTTCGTTAAATTCTTGGCTTATCGAGGTTTTTTCCTCTCAATTCTTTTATACAGTAACCTCAGTTGGTTTTTCTTCGCTGTCTTGTCTAACTAGCTTGATTGTTCCAACACTATCATCATAAAGATGGGCCTCGACATTGTGTGTTGAGGCTAGGAATGGCTTTTGATCTGCATGTACAACTTCTACACAATTATTATCATTCCAAAACAATAACAACTGGTACAAAGATGATGGGACACACTAGTTTGAGTGTATCCAATCTCTTCCCAATAGGGCATTATAATTGGATGTTGTGTCGACCACAAAGAAAGCGGTGACCTGTGTTCGACTTCCTACCCGCAACTCGAGTGGAAGGACCCCTTTGGTTTGGGTAGCATTCCCTGAGAAACCACAAACAAACACATCTGCTGGTACTAGGTTGCTTTCTACCTTTGATAACTTTCTCATCATTGACAAATTAAGGATGTTAACAACCGCCCCATTGTCAATTAGTACTCTATTAATAGGTCGACCCTCTATATGTACCTTTATATACAAAGGTTTCAAATGCTAGGTCATATTTCTGGAGGGTTTATCCAAAGTGAGTTTACATGTACTTTCGTTTGCGTTTGTAGCATTCTCCTCCAATTCTACGGCCGGATTCTTTGAGATGATATCTCAAAGTTCTTTCTCCACCTCGAAAACCTGGTCTTGGTGTGCTTTGAACTCAACAAGCAGTGTAAGAATCATATGATAATCGACCTCCTTTTTTGGGTGGCTTCCAAAACGGATGCTGGTGGTATTATTCTTGTCCATAAGGAGATTATTTGTTGTAGATTTTGACGGTGTGAAGGAATTGACAAATAATCCTTCCTTCTCGAAGTCGAGGAAATTGTCTTCTTCTGAGGGCAATTCTGCCATGTCTGCCCAACTTTTGTGTTTCTACTGTCATTCCTCCCATCTTTTAGTTTGTATTTTTACCACGGATTCTGGTAACTTGTCCTAATGGTCTTTCTTAGGTTTTCTTAGCTTTCTGCCAATAAGCACTCTGATCGTCCTCGGCTCCTGGTTGTCTTTGTTGTTGGGGATAGGGTAATATCCTCTTTTCAGCTTTTTGTGTTCCCTCTTGCTCAATTCACCGTCAGATGATAGGTTGAATTGGCACTCAAGCCTATTGTGATCAATGACCTAATAATGGATGGTGTCTCCTCATCTGTCCTGGTGCAAACCTAAATCCTGACTTTGATCCTAACTTAGGCTTTCCTGTCGAGCTAAGGCTTGTTGCCTTAAACATCATCTTTTATGAGTCCCGGTCATCGAGGGAAAGTCAGGATTATACCCATACTTGTACATTGGGAAGCTCTTGCTATGGGGCTTGTTATCTGGTGCGATCACCTCCACCCACCTATTGACCTTTCCAACGGGTGGTTTAACTATCATTGAGGATTGTGCTACTTCACGGGGTTTTTCTATCCCCATTCAGGGTTTGTTCACGTACTGGCCTCTTTCTTTTACCCATTTGTTGGGTCGCCAATCATTAACACGGGGGACTAGAAAAGGGATTCTTGCACTTGGGTATGCCTTCCTCTTCGGCACTGGCTCAACTAGTAAGGGAGTATCATCTTCCTGTTTTGCGACCATGGCCATAAGATTGACCATTATCTTGCCATATCTTTCGCAAAAGCAAAAATCGTCCTCTTCGATTGGGCTCCCTTCGTCATTTTTGTCATCACATTGTGGCTTCCCCATGTTTATACTAGAGTCGGCGAAGGTCTTTTTCCCACCCTCAGCCAAACTTGTAGCCTTGTTATGAGTTAGAGGCTTCAATCGTGGCCCTGCACAACTAACAACTTTAGAAAATCTTGTATTTTGTGATTTATTTTCCCTTGTCCAATCTATTGTTATCATATAGACGTCTACTAATTTTGGGAAGGGGTTAGTATCTACTTCCATAGCATCGGTTTTATCAGGAAACCAAAGCAGTTTTTTGTTGATTCTTTCTTTTATAATATTTTGAAACACTATACACTTATTAGTCGGGTATGTAAAGGAGTTATGCCACTTGCAATAGTCCTTTACGCGTACCTCCTCGTGTGTGGGGATCTTGTGTCTTCCGACTAACTTGATCTGCTTAGCTTTGAGTAACATGTCGAATATCTGGTCAGCCTTAGTTAGATCGAAGGAATAAGTTTTTGTGGCCACTTGTGATTTATTTGATTCTTGGGCTTGGCTATCTTTTCTAGCCAAAACCTCACACGTAAATGGTTTGTTTCCTACAAATTCTGCTAGGTCAGCTTCAGAGTTAGTGTCCTGATAATAGGTCCCATATAATGAATTTTTGACTTTGATTATCCTCTTGGAGAATGTTTTCATAACGGGTGGCCCTTTCTGACAATTCAAATAAATCGAAGGTCATTCCCTCGAATTTCTTCCTGAGCTAAAAATCAAGCCCATCTTTCAGGAAGACCACTAAGGCACCTTGACTTGGTTCTTTTGAACCTCATAATGAATTGATCTGCCGTTTTGCCTGGCTGTTACCTCAATCTGACCAAATCAGCCATTGAGAATCCAATGTCTATTCTAGCAAAATGGGCTTGGAATTTATCCTCCATCTCTTCACAACTTCTTATCGAGTTAGGTGGGAGGTTAGTGTACCATGTGAAAGCCTGGCCTGTGAGGGAATTTGGAAATAGCCTTAGTTTGTAGTATCCTAAATTAGAAAATTCTCCACATTGTGTGGTGAATCGACTTATATGTTCCATGGCTGTTTTACTATCTTCCCCCGAAAAAGTAGCGAAGTCGGGTATTTTATACCCTCAGAGAACTCGTAGCCCCTGTCGATTTACTCAAGGTAGGGTTTTCTATATGTTGGTCGTGCAGCCTTTTAAAGGTCAGGTTCATATAATTCCTCGAGAACTCTATAACTTGTTCCCTTGGGTTTTAGGTATACCCTTATGGGACAGCACCGTATGGTTGTTTTGGGTCTGGATAAGCCCTTTGGTAATTTAGAGGCTGAGCTTGGTACCCTATACCCATGCCAATGAATTCCTCGTTGTTAGAATTTGGGTTCTCCCAATAGTTTGGCGGGTCTTGCTCCCCACGGTACTATCGATTTGTACCAGCATATCCATTAGCATTTCACCTTTGGAATTGGTCTTTCCAATAGTTGGGTGACTCCTACCTTCTTAGGGGTGGAGGTCCTGTGGCTGCGTGTCCATGTAGACAGCCGCTATACCTAAATTGGTCATTCTGGTGAGGTCGTTGAACATTTTGACTATAGTACCTGGTTTGACCATTACATTGGTCATGTCCCCTGATCTAGGGGGCCCAATGTTCTTATCAAGATATTTCGTTGAGCTCGAAGATTGGATTTTCATGTACCTCGACCCCTTTGGATCTAATTGAACATTGGCCCCTGTGGGATATCCCATAGGACCTTGATTCCTCGATCATATCCCTCTCCTACTATTCTTGCTCAGGGACGACTTTGATTCAAAGCTCTTCACGGTATCTGAGAGGTCTCTCGTGCCCCCGGGGCCTATTCGATGACTCTGGAATGTCTGTTCTATCAGCCACTCCTTTGTCCCTGGTGCCTAAGTTTTGACTGGCTCAAACATTTTCTACTAAAGGCTAGAGTATCTTTAGCAGAACATCTCCCAAGATGTCTGGCATCATTTGGAACTCTCGTTCCATTCTCTCGATATGATCATTGAGCTTGGTTTCTATGTTGTGAGAAAACTCATGTGTCTCGTCGCCATTGACTGGTCATTTGTCTCGTTGATGTGCCATTAATGGCTTCAAGTAGTAAGTACTTCGAAACCCTCCACTCTGGTCGCCTTTTTGTTAGTAGTCAACAATAAATATTTTCTTTTGGAATTGACACATGTAGGTCTTTCCAATTCGGATTATCCAAAAGGTATCGGGTTCGGTAATGCCTCTAGACCGAGGATTTTTACACTAGATAATGGCACCTAGTGCAGACAATGTAAAGAATAATTTATTCAAATTTGAAAGTCCAAGATACAATGCTAGTTACAAGGATACCTTCGAATGATAGATTAGCCGTTGTCCTCCTCTAGAAGAATCTCGTTGAATCTGAGTCTGCGGTGTTATCGAATCACCCGAGACAAGGATTCGAGCCACTATAAAAAATAACTACCGCTAAGCCTAATCTAAAGTTACGACTACTGATAAAATGTAGAATCTGTTGATGATGATTGAGATGTGTATTTTCACTGTTTTTCTTTATTTATAAAAGTTTGTCCACGACGCTATTGTTACTATTACACGTTCGTTACTCAACCATTTTTCAGTTTACATCATGGACCACTCTATTCGCTAATTGGATTAGGTGTTTTTAAAGTAGTACTAGTAGGATCCACTTTTACGTTTCATATTCCATCTAATGAGACCCTCCTACACAATCATCTTGCCTATGTGTTATCACTGGCGGACTTCAAATATGTTTTAACAAAGCTCAAGCCAAAAATCAATTAAGAACCCTAAGCTAATCATCACTTCTCTCCGATTTCATCCAGCTTACAAGTACTTTAGCCTTATTAAGCTTTTTAATGCAGAGAGAGAGGTCAGGCTTTCATGTGAAAATCACTAAAAATTTTAGGTGAGAAGAATCTTGTGAGAACTGTGAAAACGGCATCGGGGTACGGACACATCAGTGCTGAAAAGAGCTAAATGCCCTTCGAAGGGTGCAAATCATTTTTCGGCACTGATGCGTCAGCCCCTCTGGTGCCGTTTCACGGTTCTCACAAGATTCGTTCACACATAATCCAAGCCCTGTGAAAATAGGAGCAGAAGCACTGGGAAAAGTGGGCTTGTGGAGGCCGATGCATCATTGCTTCCACGACTCCCCGATTGTGTTAAGGATTGTGGTAGCATTGACAGAATAAAAAAATAATTGACCTTGAAGAATGATTTCTCCCGGATCTCGCCAGAACCACTCATTGTTTGCAATCTACAAACTGTCTAACCAGCACTTTTTTGGGTATGGTACGGAAAAAGCCTCTGCTGTTCTTGATCGCATCCTCCTCTGTTGGACTTGCAGAGGTTCCACCTTATGCCGTTGCACTTAACTCTCTTCCATGTGTTTATCTAAAATAGCATCTGGTGCAAAGTAGGAGAGCATAGGGGGTGCCTTTTTGGTATCATGAAGAAAAGCAAAAATGCAAAATCCCTAAAAAAAAATTCCAATCACTCCTTAGCATCCTAAAATTGAAGATCCAATGCACTCATAGATAATTAGTTGGATACCGTACTGCACCACAGAATACACAGTGAAGTCTCTCTAGGGTTGCAATTTGGACTGACCTGGCTAGTGTGACTTTTGGCTGGGCCAAGTTCAGACGTGAGCTAGGTTCAGGCTGAATTTTGTCAGGCCTTAAATTGAAGGTCATGGCCCAGCCCAAATTACAATTTCCATATATCACAATTATTATAAAAGGACAAGATTTGCTTTAGGTTTTTATACCATAGACAAAAGCAATGGTTTTCTGCCTAACATGTTTTTCTTTTGTCTTAAGATAAGAGTGTCTTCTCGTATTTTTGTTCATGCTACAAAAAGATACAGAAATTTTGACTACAGCAAATCTTTGTCCTATATATATATATATAAAAGCTGAGTTTGTCAGGCCCTAACCTGAAGGTCTGAGCCCAGCCCAAATTACAATATCTATATCTCACATATATATTATATATTATATATTATATATTATACGTTATAAAATAAATATATAATATAAGCTAGAATTTATAAAATTAACAACCAATGGGCTGTTAAGATTGGGCCTGCCTGAATTTGGCATGAAGTTCACTTCTTTTTATAATGGGCCGAACTTGGTCTGCATGAATTAGGTTAATTTTGGGCTCTAGCCTAATATAAGCTAGGTTTTTTACTTTGGGCTGAACTTGGGCTTATCTTGACACGGCTCATCCAGGCTCGACTTGCAGCCCTAATAGCTAAAAAAGTATCCTAAATATCTGGAAACAAGATTTACTGGGTGATAATGAATACATTTAAAACATGAAATTTTCTTTTGGAGGGTAAGAAAGAATGTGTATAAAAAATAGATTTAAGTCCTAGCATATTTAAGAAATTAGATGTTCACTTCTCTAGGCTGAAAACAAAATTAGATGTTCTCAAACAAAATTAGCAGCCCACTCTCCCATTCAAACAGACGGTCGGTCACAAAGATGAGCCCATACCCACCTTAGACACCCTTATATTTCAGTTGACAGCCTTCCTTTATATGGTTCACCCTCAACACGCCCTTGAGATGATCAACCATTAGGAAATGCATGCAGCCCTTAACTGAGGTTTTTAAGTAGGTGAGCTTGTTGAGAAGTTGATGCACGAAAAGCGCCATGTGTGTCGCAATGGTTTTGTAATTCTCCATTGATCGTGATTTAATTGCTCATGGTGATGATAGAAAAACAGCCCAAGAAAAGAGTTGGAACACTTCAATTGCAAAATGGTATTTTGGTTAAGGCTGCAAATGATCTGAATATTTATCCATACCCAATTCATATCCAGTCCTCATAAAACGAATATATATTTATATGTATCTGCTCCGATCAAATATTCATTTCACTTTAAAAAATACATTTATAAATAACCACATATAGATCTATTTTGATCTGGTCTAGCTAAATATATTTATCCGTTTAATAATATTATATTTATTATGCATGTATATACCTAATCAATGGTTATATATTATAATATTATAGGCCTTGTTACATAAAATAACTATATAAACAAATACCTAAACCCAAATAGTAGGAAGCCTGATGGAAAGACCGTTGTGCCAGCGTGATATTGTAATAAATCAGAAGTTGTTCATGTAATCGGATATCCACATTTGTATCGGATAAATAAACGAACAAATATGGATCTGGTTTCAAATTATTCGTATCCTAAAGATATCCAAAAAAGGGATATACCTATCCTTGGTACTAACTGAAACATTCAGACCAGGTAGGCCATGCCTTTTTCGGTTAGCTTCAAATGTGAGAGAGTAAGTAGGATCCTTGTCACAGGGATTTTGAATCATCTCCGGTCAATGGACAGATATCACACCATTACCAATAAATGCATGACATGTGGTTTGACAAAGGGTGTTTACGTCAATACATAGGGGGTCAATGGATGGTATTATGGTAAATAAACAGTAAATAAGTACCTATTCTTTTATTAATGTACCCTTGTCAGGCATTGTGTGACATCCTGAATAGAGACTGGTGTGGTATCTTTCCAGTCAGACCGGAGATGATGTAAGTTCAAGGTGGCTCCAAAAAGAAGAAGAAAAAAAAGGATATTTTTCATGTCTAATTCGCAGATGAAAAGCCATCATATTTGATCTTAAAGTCTTTGGTAACAGGACATTTTGAGTGCTAAATTAAATTCCTTCCGTTTATCTTTGAAATTTTGACTCTTCAGAGAGTGTGGACGCACGCACTGATGTAGAGCTTTGAATTCGCCTGAGCTCTTTTGCGACATGTATCATGGTTGGTCTCTCTTCTATTTCTTGTGCATCTCAAGGCAAACTCTACAAATGCTTGTAGTTGCTGCTCCATCGCTCCCCTCTTCCAAAATAGTAGGACCACAATCTCACTAACATGATCATTTCAACGAATGATCTCAAATAACTGTGCAATAAAACATCTGGACCCTGACCCTCAGGCCGGCGGAACAAACAATAAGCCCTTTGTCCAGTTAAAATCTCAAGTAAAAGCATCCCAAAACTAAAGACGTCACTCTTCACAATGAAACGCCCTGTTCTACAGGACTTAGGAGCAATGTACCAAAAATTCCCTCTTATCATCTCAACTTCTACATATGTTTCACCGGAGGGAATTGGTTTTGGCTGATTGAAATTCGATAATTTGGCAACCCAGTGTTGATCCAAGAAGATATTGTTGGGCATTATGTCCCTATGGATGATGGGATTGGAAGTGAACATGTGGAGATAGACCACTGCATCAGCAATATCAACTGCAATCCTTAACCGACTCTCCCATGACAATAGCAAACCAGTTCTTGAAGAGTCATCACCCTTTTTATAAATATGATCGAACAGAACTCCATTGTAGGAGGAAAATTCATAAACATGTATAGGAATCTCTATCTCTAAGCAGCATCCCAAGAGAGAGGGGCATGATTTATTTGCGTCCAAGAGACTATCCAAGGCTTGTTGTTTAGGTTGTCAGTGAAGATATCAAGCTGGAATGTTAGGGGGTTGGGTGGTGTTGAAAAATGTAGACAAATAAAAGTTTTTATCATCAGAAATTGTGATCCTGAAGTTATCATCATTCAAGAAACTAAAAAAGTTGTTTGTTCACGTCTCTTGAAAAGCATTGCAAATACGAGGCTTAATGATTGGTCCTTCCTTCCATCGGTGGGTGCCTCTGGTGGCATCCTCATTGCTTGGGATTCTCTTGTTCTCTCAAAGGTGGATTGCTTCTCTGGTCTTTTCTCTCTTTCCATTGTTTTTTCTTTTAAAGACTCTAGTTGGGAGTGGCTTTTCTTAGATTTTAATGGAGGCTCTCTATCTCCCCAGCTTGAAGATATTTAAGTGATATTTACCCTTTATGCAATGTTGATCAAGAAACTACCTCCCATTGTCTTCTATTCTGTGATATTCCTATAAGAATGTGGTTTGCCTCTCATCTATCCATTAGAATTGTAAAGGAATCAAACACTAGTTTTGTGGATTGGTTTATGAATTGGTTTAAAATGGAAAAATCTTCTCATCTTGTTGATATCATTGTTATAGCCTCTATTGCCATTACTTGTTGGTCTATTTGGAAATACAGAAAGGAATTTGTGTTTGGTTTAGATAAGGCAGCCCCTTCAAAAAATTTGGTTGATTCGTGCAAGTTTTGTAGGAGTTAAATGATGTTTTCAATGGGCGTGAGGAGGGGTTGAGTGTGGCTGGTACCTCTTTTTGGTCTCCCCCTCCCCCTGGAGCAGTAAAGGTGAATTTTGATGGCTCTTTCCTTGCAGATAGTCGTGTGGCTAGTGCGGGAGTGGTCTTCCGAAGAGAAGAGGGTTCCTTTTTGTTTGCCCTGACGGAGCTAAGCATGGCTAGGTCTGTGGAGGTTGCTGAATGTTGGGCAACGCGCTTAGGCCTTCAAAAGGCCCGTGAACTTGGGCTAAGGAGTATTGTACTGGAGGGCGACTACAAAAATGTTCTTTCTTTGCTAGTGGGTGATGTAGCGTTCTGGCCTTTGGAGAGTAAAGACTTGCTTATGGACTGTAAAAATCTATTATCCTTTTTTATGTAGTTTCCCTCTCTTGAGTTAGGAAGTCTACCAACATGGTTGTTCATGTGGTGGCCTCGAGAGGTCTCTCGTTATCTTCTTCCTAGAAGGACCGGCCTCCTGATTGGCTTGTGCCCTTTCTAGCTTTGGATATTTGGTCCTCTTCTGTTTCGGTTGCCGGTTAATATATATGATTCTGTTATCAAAAAAAAAAACATTAAATGCATGATGAAAGTTATATACTAAAGTACATATATGCATATTTATGTAATATTCCACTTGTTTTAATTGTGTTCACTTTCGGTTGAAATTATCCCTAAATTGTTTTGTTCTCTCTCTTTCCACTAATACAACTTATTGTTTTTCTCTACCTGGGAAAACAACATTCATGTCGGGTACCATATACAATGGTTTTGTATTAGGTGGTATTGTCGAAGGGAGGACTTGATACACGAAATTTCATTCTAAGCACCAAGCGTGTAACGATGGTTTTGCAATTCTGCATTGAACGTAATTTAATAGCTCATGACGTATCAAGATTGGGAGAGAAACTGCCTCAGAGAATTTTTTTTATAGAAGCCTAAGAGAACTAAAATACTTCGATTGCAAAAAAGGTACTGCACCAATCCTAAATTCCTAAGTTCTTCATAGAAAGTTAAGCAATTACTTGAAATGGATTGGATGAGAATTATCATTATAGTAAAAATCCAAAAATTAAATTATGTCATCAACATAAAGAGTAAGGAGAACAAGAATTGATTAGGTGTCACTGTCCATACCCAGAACATGAAGTGAATTGGAAGATACGCAGCCACTAAACAAACAAAGAAAAGCTTGTAGTCTTTTGAGAGAATACATTAGAATGCTAAAATATATTCCCTGCCATTTAATTGCGAAATTCGGGTTCTTGCAAACAATACTAATGAAGTGAGAATGGAGGGACAGATGAAGACCTTCGAATTCGCCTGAGCTCTTTTGCGACATCTAGCATAGTTGGTCTTTTCTCTTCTATTTTTTCTGTGCATCTCAAGGCAAGCTCCACAAATGCTCGTAATTGTTGCTGATCAATCTCTCCCTCTTCCAAAATGGTAGCAGCTACAATCTCACTAACACGATTATTTTCCACATAATATTTCACATAATTATGCCAGTGATCGCTCACATAATGTAATACCCCCAACTGACTGGGGGTATTTTTTGAAAAAATATATATAAAACAAAATAAAATAAAGAATCGAAGAGGCGTTAGCCTCAGTCGACCCGAAACAGGAAGAACAGCGAGGGAGAGAGAGAGAAAAAAAAAAGAAAGAAGAAGAAAACCCTAGGCTGGGAAAAACGAAGAGGAGAAGAAGAGATTTGGGACTTTTTGAAGGTCTCTGCAAGGCCTCTTTGCAGAAGAAGTAAGTGGTTCTCTATTCTTTTGTTTATAGTTAGGGTTTGTCATTTATATAAGTATTAATTTTATTTTATACGGTTTAATTGGTTTTAAATCTTAATAAAAGTAATGGAAATGTATTGTATTATAAAATTTCTAAAGCTAATAATGATTTGGCTGCATCTATTGAGATTGATTGAAACAAGATTTGAAAGTATGCATGGAATAAAATAGGGCTTTAATTATATTGTATGGTCTTGCTTTTGTTGTGAGGGTTTGAGGTGTAGAAATAGGTACACCAAGTAAGATTTAGAAACAGGTAGTCTAGGGGTTCTTAGACCCAAATAGGGAAGTGTCATACTAGAAGGGTTGGGCCTTTTTAATTAAGAAATTAGACATAATGTTTAGTAATGGGTTAAATACACGTCATTTATCGTTTATTGCATAATATAGAACTATGCATTTATCTATGTGTAATGTTTCTATTTTAGAAATGCGTAAATTACTTATATGTT
>JAOXJP010049244.1:0-16090 GCA_025762735.1 Platanus orientalis
GCCCAAATTTTTTTATGTTAGACTAGACATATGTATGATGTTGTGTATTTAATTTCATGAATTTAAGAGCTATGGAAGGCCTCGAAGTGGCCCCCCAAACAGACTCCAAAAAATGGGTCTTTTAAAACCTAGTTTCAATGTATATTTGCTGAATTTTTTTTTAATTTTCTATGCATAATTTGAAGCTTACTTATTTCCATGATGCTCATATATATCTCCCCTGCTAGCATGCTTAATTTTAAAGATTTTACAAAACCCTAAGGGCTCCAAAATCGAGAACTCTAGTTGTTGGATTTTCTCCCAAAAATAGGCGTTAGGAGAAAAATCAAGCATTAAGATCTGGGACCCGCCCCAGGGAGCCCTGATTCTTCTCCAACCCTGTCCCAAGGTATTTATGACCTCTGAGAGTCACCCCTGTGCATATGAACCTCTTTGGGCACTTATTTCTATCCCAATGCATGAATTTAAAAACAGGTGTTTGATGGAAATTCAGGCATTGGGATGATTTTCAGGCATTAGACCTAGGCCTTAAAAATCACTTTTTAAAAAAATTGTCTAAGTGTGAATCAACCCTAGGGCTAGTGTCAAGACCTTGGAGAGACCCCACCCCTCTGGGCCCAACTGTGATGGCCCAAAAACCCAAGTTGATTGCTGGTTTAGCACTTAACACCTATTTTTTCACTTAATTAAAATTTAGGTGTTGAACAATCAAGCGTCAGACCAAAAAACTGGTGCTAGGCCTGTGATAAATGACTGCATAGCTCACTTTGGTAGATCACATCTCCACATGGCCTGTCCCTAGGACCTCTAGGGTTACACAGTGTAACCCTAGAAGATTTCCCCTTCCTCAAACCATAGGTCCCACAATGCTAGGACCCACCAAACCACCTTAAAAGATTGCCCCAAAGTGTTAATTTGATCAAATTCCCCAACGCCTATTTTTCACCTTGAATTAAATCCAGGTGTTGAAAAAACAGGTGTTGAGATGAAATAAAAAAAATAGGCATTAGGCCTGTAAACCAAAAAAATTTATTTCTTCCATTTTCTTTCCCTTCTTTAAGGGTTAACATCTAACCCTAAGAAGTCAGCTAGCAAGCCATTTAGAGGGGGTCCATCATCCCTTTAAAGACCTAACCCATGAGGGGTCTCCTATGTCTAGGATAGGACAAACTTAAGAACAGTTTATGGACTATTCATAAACCAACGCTTATTTTTTACCCTGAATTAAATTCATGCGTTGGAAAAATAGGCGTTGAAAGCAAAAATAGGCTTTAGGCCTGAGAAAAATTCAGCTAACCTCTAATTCAAACTAAATGAAGTTTAGACATTTCAACTCACACTTAACAAAGAATAGACATAAACATGGAATCAAAAGTCATATGAATGGGAGAAGCCACCCTAAAAAGGCAGGTATTTGGGGTGCCTAACACCTTCCCTAAATGCAACCAAACAACTTACCCTAAATCTCAGGAACTCAAACCAGTACTAGGAGTTAAACCCTAGACTTTCGAGTTTAGATTTCTTCTCTTCACTGAAGAGAAGAACCGATGTCCAACTCTATTGGTTAAACCCGAGTTGGTGGTGAATCCAGACAAAAACACCAAACCCCTCGCACAAGAGAGGAGCCTGGTACCCAAACCTCATAAAGAGAAACCAAAGCGGGCACCCTCCCCCGGTGCTCACATCAACCCGTATACCACCAAGAGCCGAAGTGGGCGCACTGATGTCCACACCTCGTAAAGGGTTTAGTTAAGCCTCATTACCCCCTGCGAAGGGTCTGTTCAAGCCCCATTACAATAACCCTTGAATGATGAAGGGTTAGCATGAAAACCAAACATAACATGCAGCTTTTCAGAAATCATATCTTGCGCAAAATTCACATAACAGAGTTCATAAATTTAACAATTTATATTGCAAAGATCGTAACACTAACAAGTTAATCATTCTACATATACTAACACTCTTACATATAACAGTAACTTGATCTAGCATTTAACATAACCATATTACTTTCAAAACAAGGATTTGCTTGACCATCCTAAAATAATCTACAGATTTCTTTGCAAAATCTCATGTTGTACATATAACTTACCTTATTAATCTTCTTTACCGATCATTATATAACTCATATGTAGGTGTAAACAACATATAATAAGATTCAGCAATATGGTGATACATATATTATTTTGTAGAAAACATTACTCATATGTCTATGCTTTCATGCTTGAATCCAGACAAAATACAAATATCATATGAAATTTCAAAACCTATATCTACAATAATTAAAATCCATGATTTTCATATAAAAAATATCAGATTTTTCTTCACTTAGCCTTTTTCAAATTTTTAGAGAACTTTGGCTTTCAAAACTTAATAAAAACTCTTAAATCCTTTAATATCTAAGAACCCTAGATCAAAAATTATAGATTACATAGTTTCTTACCTCTTTGTTGAATCACAACTTTCTTCCTAGTTTTGTTCTTGAAGAATCCCCAAATTCCTTTAATCCTAGCCTTTTCCTTATTGATCCCTCTCTCCATCTTCCTCTCATTCTTTCTTATGTAAAATGAGGGTATTAGAGTTCCCTCATTGTATTTATAGGGTTTTAGGTCGAGTTAAGAGGGTCTTACACTCTTCAAATTGAAAAAAAAAAATTATTTTTTCCTTTAAAAAAATGTAATCTACACGTTTGGATCAATCCAACACTATTCATACATTTTATTGAGACCTGAGAGGTCCTAGTTCGATCCAAATGGATAGGATTTTCTCAGCTTAAACCCCCTTGCACTAAAATGCTCATAACTTTCTCTACAAAACTCTAAATCAATCTCCATTTGTTGGGTTGAAAACTAGACTTCAAGAAATTTCTAACAAGGTATGGATCACCCTCTAATTCACTAGATATTAGTGTCAGTGGGCCATGGAAGTTACCCTAATTCTATGGGCCTGTCAACACTAACTCTTTGTGGGAGAATTGTCATAACTTCTTATAAGAGGCTCGTAATCTCACACCGTTTGATGGGTTGGAAAGTAGACTCCTAGATATTTCCATAGATATATTATTGGGAGTCTAATTCTCTCAGTATTGGTGTCGGTGGTCCTATGACGTTACCTTAAATACACAATTAGGATAACTCTCAAACTTGACTTGGAGACCCAACTTGAGTCTCACGCTTCTAACTTAGTTCAATGGGTTTCTAAAACACTCTAAGGTCTGTATAAACATGTAAAGTGGTAATTTTACCCTTAAGTGTGTTAAATTACATTTTTACCCTTTTTGTGTAAGGCAGGGCATTACACAAACAGCTTCCTTAGATGTTTCAGATGATCCTCCCAAATACGGGACTTAATAATCATGTCGTCAACATAGAATTCCATCTCTTGGTTAATCATGCTAAGGAAGAGGGAAGTCATGGCCCGTTGATATGTTTCCCCTATATTCTTCAGACTAAATGGCATAACTTTATAGCAAAATATGCCCCAAGGGGTGGTGAAGGCAGTCTTCTCACAGTTTTCTACTGATATCTTGATCTAGTTGTAGCCCGAGAATCTATCTATGAAGGATATCATCCAATGTACGGTAGTACTATCAATGAGCACATCAATGTGGGGTAGAGGAAAATCATCTTTGGGACTAGCCTTGTTTAGGTCTCTTTAATCGATGCAGATTCAGACCTTGCCGTCCTTCTTGGGTACAGGGATGATGTTGGCTAACCATCGAAGATATTGGACAAAAAAAAGAAAGTCAACATCAAGTTGTCTTTGTGTTTCTTCTTTAAGGGATAGGGACCATTCTAGTCATACACGCCTACGCCTTTGTTTGATGGGATGAATATCTGCGTTAGTGGGAAGCTTGTGGGTAACAGGATTTGTATCTAGACTAGGCATGTCTGCATAGGTCCATGCAAAGATGTCTATGTACTCTCAAAGCAAGTTTACCAGGGCATGTCCTAGATCTGAAGTGTTGGGGGTCTCAATTTTTATTATTTTAGGTATGGCTTCGGACCCAAGATTGATCTCTTGAAGGCCATCTACCATTGGAGATTTTGGTTTTCTTGACGTTCAAAAGCGTCAATCACCTCTTTTAGCATCATTTCCTCATCATTCCATTCTTCTTGTTCCTGTTTTTAGAAATAAAAGATTTTAATATGAATTTACAGGAAAAGGGTATTTAATACCCAAAGAGCAACTGGACTTGGAGTCAAACTCCAAGTTGCCTACATACCCTGATACAGTTACACTGATCACATGTTCAGTAAAGTTGGTCAGTCGGGATCAAGTCACACATAGTTCTGGTCTAAAGGGGTTGACTTAATTTGATTTTTTTGAAAAGTAGATAAGCCTAAAGTTACTTCTCAGGTTGTCTACATACTTGACTTTTAAACATAAGTGCTTTTGAAAACATTGATCTGTCAAGATCAAGCCGCATGTAGTTCTTTGACTACAAGGGTAAAGAAACAAAAAGAAAAGGGTTTTTTTCCAAAAGTAACTGGACCTAAAATTGTGTCTTACGTTGCCTATGTACCCCTTACAATTGCATTGGTGAAATGTTTTAACAGTGTGAGTCAGTAGCGATCAAGTCTACATAGTATTATTACAGGGTAGAAGTTTAAAAAGGGCTAAAACATTTGAAAATAAGAAAAACAACAAGAAGAAGGGATAAGTCAGGTCTTCTAACTTCTTTGTTAATCAATCAATCACCTAGTCCTCGGTTACGACTAGGTTTGCTCGTCTAATCTACTCTTTGGCATCTACAAACACTTATGTTTTCGGGATGTTGACTTGGTTAGGATTAAGCTCATCTATGTCTAAGTCTCTGCTTGCAATAACTGATTGCAGCGCTTCCATGATGTCTCCAGGGAGAGATAGTAGACTTAGGGGAGTTGTATTGTCCTTATGTTCTAAGGTGTTCGGGTTGAAGTTTTCCTTTACCTCTAGGATGGACGACTTAGAGCTGAAAAATGGGGGCATGACAAGCAGCCTCAAGAGGGTAGGCAAAGCAATGACAGATGTTTGGAGGAGGCATAATAATTAGCTTGAATTGCGCACATTTCATGCAGGCTTCTGGTTGTACTAGCAAGAGAGACTGGAGTTTATGCCTCTATAGGCAAGGTGATGCATGTCGTCATGGATGAGGTTGGTAGTTTGGAAGTAGAGGCAGTGTTGAAGGGGCTTGTGACTAACCCTTTTCTTCTTTCTTCCTTGTTTAAACTACTGTTTCAGTAATTTGAACCCCAGGCCAACCTTGCGTGGGACTTTGATGGTTTTGAAAGGGTTTTTCCTTCCCTGAGAGAACTTTCCCAACCCCTTGTCTGGGTTGAATTTCATCTTGGTCATCATGTGGAATTTATGTGGAAGGACCTCAACCTTCCTTTTCAAATTTACCACTTTTTTCTGTGTGTACAACCTTAAATTGGTACGAGATGTAGGTTTTTGGGGCTTGCAAGTTCTGTACTTCCAATACCTTCTACCCTACCATAGTAATCATGTATGTCTGCCGGCATATTATTCACGGTGTTAATACTCTAACCACCATATGCTCAAGCCTGTCTAGTGTGATTGATGCGTCTATGCCCAAAAATATTTCTCTATGTAGCTCAAACGTCAACAATAAACCTAGGATTGAAACTTGTGCTGGCATCTTGGATAACTGGTCTATCAAGAATAAGTGAGATTTTCGAATAGCAGCTTTGAAAATCTCATTCTCTTTCCTCTCTTCTTCTTCCCTGACTTTCTTCTGTACCTCTGTCTCAGTGTCTTCCTCTATCATCTTCTCCTTTCCCTTTCCCTCAGGGTGCAGATAGGTAACCAGTTTGAAGACTCTGCCTAATTGGGTAATGAAGACCTTGAGTTCCTCAAACTCTTCCTCGATCAACTCGAGATCTGCTACCTCTCTAAGCAAGTAGCCCAAAGAGACCCGATTTATTAAGTACTGTATCCTGGTGGGTGGAGGGATGTTGATGATTTGGTAGGGGGATGAAATGTTAGTGAGTTAAGAATACAATGTTGAGGAAGGGATGATATAAGGGGGTAAGGATGGGTTAGAGCTTGTTGAACCTTCTTTAGAAGTAATCATCCCCATATCGGGGGGGGATGACTGTGACTGAGCTACTTGGTGAAAGTTCCCACATATGTGAGAGAAGATGCTCATATTGAAGAGGGGAGACCAGTAGAGGGGAGTATTCATTAAGGGCAAGCACCTGATTGAATTCAGGAAGGAGAATTTTCTTCTTGGGTTTTGTGATTTTAGTGATGAAACTAGAGGGATTAAACTATTTGTTGGTGAGACCTACCATGTTGACCCCTTTTGGTGGTTTATGGTCAAGGAGTGGGTTCTAGATGATGTTTGAGTTTGGTGGGGGATTTACGGGTGTGGAATCAAATGATACCTTGTCTTCATTAATCAGGTATTCACATTGCTCTGCTAGATTATAGTGGTAAGGCAATGGGTAAGGTGGAGGTTTCAAGTTCAACAACTATAATAACCTCTTCTTCACGAGGTAGTCCATGATGTACTTGTAAGAAGAAGGCAACAGGGTAAACTTCCTTTTCTTTTTCTCTTCTCCAGCTTACCCGGATATCTCGGCTGATAATACTGTTGTGCTTGAGGGGGAATAATGGTCATGGTTGGGGGTAACTCTAAGTCATCTGTGGCTAAGGCAAAATATAACCACTGCTTTGATTAGGCCGAGGGACCTTGATTGCTTGTACTCTACTAGCCCCTGAACGGGTGATGGTTGACTTCTTGGTACTTATCTGGTGGAACAGGTGGGGGTAGGAGCTGCATCATGTACAAGCTCTGCTCTGATGTCTAACTTACCCTTTGTGGCTTTGTCGATGACCTTAGTGAGATTGTTTTATGAGGCAATTAGGAGCATCAATTAGTAAGTGGGACCCAACATCCTTAGAAAGGTGGATATCATGTCCTCTTCGGACATAGGGTGTTTCAAGTTAGAGGTTCTCAGTCTCTATCTGTAAGCTAAGTCCTTAATATTCTCCCCTGTGAGGGGCGTCATCCCTTCTACCTCTTCCTTGGTTGGTAGCATCTCAAAGTTGAACCTGTAGTGGTTAATGAACGACTATGTCAAGGTCTCCATGTGCTAATATTGTTCTTGTCCTAGCTTGTAAGCCATTTCTCTACCTTCTTCTCTAAACTCTGACCCAACATCTACACTAGGATGTGTTCATCATGCCCCCCATTAGAACATGGCATTGCAATACTTGCGCAAGTGCATCCTTGGGTAGGTGGTACCATCATACTTATTAACATTAGGCATTTTAAAGTTTGGTGCTATCACACCCCCATGGTGGATACAGAGATCCTCAAAGTCCATAGACATGGGGAACTACCCTCTTTCATCAGCTTAACCTCAGTTGTGAGCTAGTTTAACCTTGTACTGGTCTCATCATCTTTGGAAGAGGTAGCAACCTCCTTTCATTTCCTGCTTGACACCGACGGCCCATACTGCTCCTTTAGGTCCAACATTGAGCAATGCTCTGGTTGTATATGTGTGGTAGTCCGAAGTAGGGCATTACTTGATGGGCAAACCAAAAGGCAAACCTTGCTTAAAAGAACTAGAAGACGGAGCTTCGGAAGATGCACCATGACCATGAGGCCCTCCCTACCTTAGCAAATATTCATACATCACCTTCTCGAATTTGGTGATAGTGGGGATCTAAGGTTGCTCATTGGTGTTGGATTGGTTGTGGGGTGGTAGCGAAATTCCAGGTGGTGAGGGCGAAGAACAATGTGTGGGGGTGGTTGTCCAACCATGCTAGGACATAAAGTCCCTTATCATCCATTCGATCTCAGACTTGTACCAATCCGAGAGAATGTCTTCAAGATGGAGGTGTCAACTTGTTAGTCATGGCTTTAGTAAGTTATGCCTTCTTCCTTTGTTGTCGAGTCTTCGGGGGAGCTATTATAGCTTTTTTGACCTTGTTGAGAGAAGGGGATTCATTATTATCTTTGAAGGATTCATTCTTTATGTTTATTCATTTCCAATAGCCAAAGACTTTTAACAAGTGCATACGTCATTCAAGTGAATTCATGTCTATTTTCCAATGACACCAGTTTGAAAACAAAACTTTATATATATATATACCAAATAGTTATAAAATGAGGGGTACTTAACCCATTACATCGAAAATGAAAACACAAAAGGACAATCTGAAGATCAGGCACCACCGAGGGTGGTGATAGAGGTGCCACTGGCTCATAACCTAAGGAGAATAGTTGCTTCCTCAACTCGTGAATCTAAGACTGCATCCACTAATCTTGTATAAAGGTCATGTTGTTGCTACATCGCATATCGCCTTCCCAAATCATCATGGGAAGCTCCACTATCATTGAGCTCACTCTTCAGGGAGTGGATGAGCTTGGATTGTGTTTCATTCTAATGTTGCATGCAATCTCATGAAATATCGACTTCAATACAGAGATGTGATTCAGCTTCCAAGGCGGCCTTGGTTTGAGCATGTTGGGCATGCTCATTAGCTAAGTCTTGTAAATCTTGCTCATATTTCAGAAAATTATGATTAGGTTCTAAACATGATGTGGATGGTAACTCAATTGAGCCCTCTTGTTTGAAGAGGTAGAAGCAATAGGTGTGTCAGGTTGTATAAGAAGTTCTCGACGAAGCCACTGCTCATAAGCGAGTCACATTGCTTGAACTTTTGCAGATACAAAGGGATGGTGCCAAGTAGTCTGAGCATGTGAGTTATCCCACAAGGTGGTCAAGGGAGACCGAATAAAAGTGGGTGTCCTATGATTCAGCTTATGTACGTCTTTGAAGACTATAGGGAAGAAGTCGAAGAGATCCTGCCTGAGAGCAAACTGTCGAAGGACACATACAGGTACATAATGGGTGCTCTGGAACACCCCTATGATGATCATATAAGGGCGACCCTTAGTGAACAAGTGTGGATAACGTGTCTTGTGTCACTTGATTCACCAAGTGACATGTTCAGGAAACACACTAGAAAGCAGATTCTAATAGTCAGATGTCGTAGCCTTGACCAGAAAAGGTCGAGCATTGACATGTGCCTGTGTGGGAGTCAAATTATGAGATATGTGTATGGTAAAGGATGACAAAACAATCACATGTTCATGCAGTCAAGCTTGTAGGAAAGTTGGGCAACCATATAGCCACCCTCAATGATGTTGAGTGCAATTCGAGAGATTAGCAATATCTTAGATATGATCACGAGACCTAGAGTCTTCCTCTGTAAGTGTTGCCCCAAGATGTCGAAAAGGACATCGTTGATATGATAACTATTGTATGATGACAAAAGTTGTCCCAAGACAACTAGTGTGAAAGCTTTAAACTTAATCGAGTCTAAGAAATCACTGGCTTTCTTCCACCTTCTCCCTAGTAAGAGGGTGAAGGGGCAATGTACATATTACCCTGAAGCTTCTTTAGGCAAGGAAGCTTTAGAGATGCCCAGTCTATGAAAGTCTTTAAAGTAGCCAGGCTTGTGGGTTGGGAGAATGGTATCAATGCCAATGCAATGCTCCCAGTCCAAGAAAGACTCAAGTTCCTCAATGGTGGGTGTATGCTTTTATTCTCCAAAGTGGAAAACCATAGACGAAGGGTCCCGAAATGAAGTGGTTGCTTTCAACAGTAACTAATCTAAGTTGATCCATGCTAAAATCAAAGTGGCTGGCTTTGGCCCCCCCCACAAATTGCCCGCTTCTCGAGGGCAAGGGTAATTAGTGCATTTACAAAATTTACGCATTTTGTGGAGTAATGTTCGAAGCATATAGGTCTTTGGTCCATGCTTGTAGCCACAAACATGAACAAAGGGTTAAAAATGAAATTTTACAATTAAAAGCAAAATTCTACAGAAATTAAGCATAACGCCTGAATTTTGACTCAACCCCTGAGATTTAATTCAATTAAAATTTAAGTGTTGAGAGCATAATTAGGCATTGGGAGCAGTTACAAGTTTTAAATGGTCCACGAACATGTTTTTTAGCATTATCTTGTCATTTTCGATTCAACGGTTACAAAAATTGAAAAAAAACCTCTTGGAGACCTTCCTTCTTTCTTTCAAACCCTAAATCCTTTCGCAATCCTCTTCAAAAATGAGCCAAAGCGGATCAACCAGTCACTTTCCTCTTCTCTCGGTGTAAGAGACTGCACTATGGAGGAAACTGGTGGCAGACGACTTGAGTTTTGATTCAAAAATTCATTTCTTTTTCATTTTAGATTATTTTTTTAAGTTCTTTAAGAGTTTTTGTTGAGATTTTGCAAGTTCTTTTGGTTTTGCAAATTTCTTGAAGATCCTTGAATTTTCTAAATTAAAATGATTTAAATAAATTAATTTTTGTCAAATTATATTTTAGAATAATTGAGGATCAAGAGTGATGATATAACGAAGACTACCTTCAGAAAAAGATATGGACACTATGAGTTTTTTTTTTTGGACTAACAAATGCTCCTGCAAGATTCATGGACTTAATGAATCAAGTCTTTTGACCATATTTGGACCAGTTCGTAATAGTGTTCATTGATGACATTTTGGTCTACTCAAGAAGTGTCGAAGAACATGAGGAACATCTTCGAATTACCTTGCAGACATTGAGAGACCATAAATTGTATGCCAACTTCAACAAGTGTGAATTTTGGCTTGATCAAGTTACTTTCTTGGGGCATGTTGTTTCCAAAGATGGAATTTTTGTGGATCCCAAGAAGATAGAAGCTATTGTGAATTGCCCAAGACCAATGAATGTGATAGAAATTCGTAGTTTTATGGGTTTAGATGGTTACTACAGAAGATTTGTGGAAGATTTTTCAAGCATTTCAGGACCTTTGGCTAAGTTAACTTAGAAAAATGTTAAGTCTGATTGGAATGAAGCCTATGAAAAAAATTTCCAAGAGTTGAAGGACCATTTAATTTTAGCACCAGTTCTAACTTTACCATCTAGCATTGGAAGAAAAGTACGTGATTTACAATGATGCTTCTCATAAGGGACTTGGTTGTGTGTTGATGCAAGAAGAAAAGGTGATTGAAAACACCTCAAGACAACTAAAGCCTTATGAGCAGAATTATCTGACTCACGACTTGGAACTTGCAGTAGTAGCTTTTGTAGTTAAAATATGGAGGCACTATCTATATGGGGTTCCATGTGAGATCTACACGGACCACAAGAGCTTAAAGTATATGCTTTCACAAAGGCACTTGAACTTGAGACAGTGAAGATGGCCTGAACTTATCAAGGATTATGACTATGTGATCGTAGATCATCTAGGGAAAGCTAATGCTGTCGTAGATGCACTTAGTAGAAAATCTTTAAGTTAGTTGGCTTATGTAGTCGCAAATCTACGGGTTCAACCAGTATTGAATGATAGGGTTAAAGCAGCTCAGAAATTAGACCTACAAATTTTGAAGATCACTGAAGAAGTTGGAAAGGGTTTGAGGGCTGATTTTGTACTTTAGGATGATGGATCTTTATGGTATGGAAAGAAATTGTGTGTACCTAATGTATTCAAACTTAAGGAAGAAATCATGAAGGAAGCACATAGCTCTACTTATTTGGTTCATCTAGGGAGTATAAAGATGTACAAGGACCTAAAGGAGCAGTTCTGGTGGAATAACATGAAGCAAGAAATTGTTGAGTTTGTATTCCAATGTTTGACTTGCCAGATGGTTAAAACCGAGTATCAAAAGCCTATTGGACTACTACATTATGGTATTGTTAAATGCTAGATCAAGTTATTGCTATATGTAAGAGTGTAAGTACATGTAGGATGATTAAATTGTTATTGATATGATCTATGCAATATATAGTGTTAAAGTTATGAACTCTGTTATAAAAATTTTAGAAATATATGATCTTTAAAAAGCTACATGTTATATTTGGTTTCCATGCCAATCCTTCATCATCCAAGGGTTATTGTGATGATGTTCATTGCACCTAGCTTATAGCACTTGGCTTATGGTGTAAGTGACCCTTTTTGCTAGGGTGATGTTTTTGAACTAATCCTTCGCTAGGGGTAATGAGGCTTGAAAAAACCCTTCGTCTGGGGTTAATGAGGCTTGAACAGAACCTTTGTCGGGGGTTAATGAGGCTTGAATAGATCCTTTTACTTGAGGTTAATAGGCTGAAATGACATTGTATTGTAATATATTGTCTTTGGCATGAGACTATTGAAATATTATATGTCAATGTCTAAATGTTAAGTGAAAGAATAAAAGAATAGAAGGAAAGTGAAAACTTAAAAAAAGACTGAAATCTGAAATATTCAAGAAAAGAAAGTATGATTGCTACATTTTAAGAAAAGTGATAAAAAAAAGAATGATAGTAAAATGAAAGAACAAAGGTAAAAGAATGATATGTTTATGAGATTGATATTATACATTATAGTATAAGTAGTATGAGAAATTAGTATTGTAACTGCTATTTTATTGTCTTTTATTCTCTCATCTACTTCTACTTCCTTTTACTGTTTTTGTTATATCGTAAAAGTTTTGACCATACTTTTGTATAGCATTGCATCTTTTCTATTGGGTTTTCTAAACTCACTCAATACTACACAAGAAAGAGTTAAATCAGGAATAAAGATGTTGCTTTGAGTATTCTGGCTCTTAAATACTGAAATGAAGAGATGATTAGTTTATTGTTTCAGATTTTAGTTTAGACATTGTTATTTATTTAAGAGATGTAATAGTTAGTTGATTTCAGTTTCAACACTTTAGTATGAGGTGGTTGTATCTTTTAGTATGATTTGAATGGTGGTTACAAGATTTACATTTCAGATTCATTATAGATTTTATATGAATATAGTTAAGGTGTTAGCTTACTATTCTATTGTGATTGATTGACTGTAATGAATGGATTAAGCCTGTGGTAATGCACATGAGTGCAAAAAGAAAATTTATGGATAGAATTGAAAAAAGAGTGTGAATGATAAGGAAAAGAAAAAAAATTACATGTAATTGTAATACCTCAACATATGAATGAATGGTGTTGTGTCTTGAAATTCGTGTCTTAAAGGCTACTAATGGACATCTATACATCATTGTGGCTATTGATTATTTCACTAAATGGGTCAAAGCTGTATCTCAAGTAGTAGTCACAATGAAGAACACAGCTAGATTCATACAGAAAGACATCATCTGCCGATATAGTGTTTCTAGCAAAATCATCACTAACAATGCAATCAATTTTATGGGAAAAAATCTTGAACTACTCTGCAAAAAGTTTAAGATTCACCACCATCAATCCTCTCCATATAGACCAATGACGAATGGAGAAGTAGAAGCAGCTAACAGGAGCCTCAAGAAGATCTTACAGAAAATGACTACTAATCACTCCAATTGGCATGAAATGTTGCCTTACACACTTATGGTATACAAAACTTCAATTTGCACTTCAATAAGGGAAACCCCCTATTCACTAGTTTATGACATGGAGGTAGTCCTACCAATTGAAGTTGAGATTTCAAGTCTTCGAGTCCTAGCCAAGGCAAACATTCCAGAGTCAGCATGGGCACAGGTGGTTTGACATGATCAACTAAGCCTTATTGATGAGAAAAGACTGCAAGCAATGAACAATGGGCAAGCCTATTAAAGGCACATGACCACAACATTCAACAAGCGGGTCAGACCCAGAGATGTTGAGGAAGGAGACTTAGTTCACAAGAAGGTCCTTCAACATGAGCAGACACTACGAGGGCAACCTGGGCCGAGTTATGAAGGACCCTTCATTGTTAAATAAAAGCTGTCTAGTGGGGCACTACTATTGGGAAACATGGATAGGGATGACTTCCCCAGATTTGTAAACTTGGACCAAGTCAAAAGGTTCTTTACTTGACTATTGTAAAACTGACTTCTATTGGAAAACTTGAAATGAAAAGACCCTAAGCAATCATTTTGTTGAAACATTTTCCTACCTATTTGCTTTGCATTTTCATAATCAAGTTTATCTCTACAAATCCAAGGCAAAAGAATCAATGGTTCAACAAAAGAAAAACAAAAGAAAAAGAAAAGAAAAGCAAAAAAAAGAGAGAAAAGCAAAAAAAAGAAGCTTATACAGAACTATGATTTTCTTCAAAAACATACAAGGATTTTTTAGAGAACCATGATTTTCTTTAACACATGGGCATTTTATAGAGAACCATGATTTTCTTCAAAACATGGAAATTTATAAAGAACCATGATTTTCTTCAAAATATGGAAATCTTGTACAGAACCATAATCTTCCTCAAGAAATGGGCATTTTGTAAAGAACCATAATTTTCAATTTGCAATAAGCCACGGATCAAGAGCCATTCACATTCATATTTCCAAATCCCAATTTCTCCTACTTAAAGGAATACCTTGACATCATTTAGTAAACCATTCATTTAGTAAAACAACTATTCAAACCTCTTAGCACTGTAAGAAATTCTGAGCAAAAGTCAGTAATACACAAGTCAAGCATTCAACCAACTTGAAATAAGAGCATGTACCTCATCTAGTCACCTTCCAAAAAGCCCAGACCTGTTTGGGTACAGGGGAAAAAAAGGGACAAAGGCAAAAAGAAATTTTACAAGCTCAGGGTGAAAACTGGAAGTGGCACTCTGACCTAGTCCTGGCAAACATGAGTAAAAAAGGGAGCAAAGTTAAGTCAACACTTAAGGTGAAAACCAGAAATGGTACCCTGAGTTAAGTCAAGCCAATCAAGTCATGAGCACACATCTTCAAAGACCATCTTTTGACAAAGCAAGAAAAAAGACCTCAAACATATGCCTGTAATCTCAATCTCTCAAGAGAGGCACAATTAGTATCCAAAACTTATAAACCTTTTATACCTTGCCCAAACTAGGCACAACATCATAGCATATGAAAACATAACCTTATATATTCAAGAGTAATGCAACAGGTCATCTCTAATGTTCAAGAACCCTAAGGGGCCCAGTTTTGCAAAAGTCAATGGTAGATTTTGGAAAATGAATTTTCCTTTTTCAAAAGCAAATACAAACACAAGGTCTAGCCAATCCAGGCTTCAAAGCTTGATCATCAATCAAATATCATTGTCAACCATTTAAAGCATCTTCAGTCCCACTACGAAAGTCTTCTACATACCTATCCACTACTCTAGAATCAATGAGCAATCAAAACAAAATTGAGATGGAATATCATCCCCAGTAGAGTGTCATTCATGGCCATGCCAAGCTGAAGATGATACATCATCTCCCCAAGAAAAAGGGAGATGATGCGTCGTCTCCCATCAATTGTGATTGGAGATGACCTGTCACCTCCCAATAAAAATTAAGATGAAGCATCATCTCTAGTAAAATGCCATCCACGGCCAAGTAAATTGGAGATGATACATTATCTCTCAAAATGCCAAACATGGTTTCATCCTGCACCAATCTTGAAACAAAGATTGATGCGTCACTTGTCAGCAAATGAGTTTAGGCCGTGGCCCCTAAGCAATGAAGTTGGGCCATTGCCCCTAAGCAATTTAGGTCGTGGCCCCTGAGCAAATGAAGTTGGGTCATGGCCCCTAAGCAATGAGATTGGGTGGTGGCTCCTAAACAATGAAGTTGGGTCGTGGCCCCTAAGCAATGAGATTGGGTGGTGGCCCTTGAACAATGAAGTTGGGTCATGGCCCCTAAGCAATGAGATTAGGCCATGGCCCCTGGATAATGAAGTTGGGTCATGGCCCCTAAGCAATGAGATTGGGTCATGACCCCTGAGCAAACGAAGTTGGGCCGTAGCCCTTAAGCAATGAGATTGGGCTGAGGCCCTTAAGCAATGAAGTTGGGCCGAGGCCCTTAAGTAGTGAGATGGGGCTGTGGCCCCTAAGCAATGAGATTGGGTCATGGCCCTTGAGCAATGAAGTTGGGCAGTGGCCCTTAAGCAATAAAGTTGGGTCGTGGCCCCTAAGCAATGAGATTGGGCTGTGGCCCCTGAGCAATGAAGTTGGGCCATGGCCCCTAAGTAATGAAATTGGGTCGTGGCCCTAAGAAAATGAAATTGGGTTGTGGCCCCTGAGCAATGGAGTTGGGCCATGGCCTCTGAGTAAATGAAGTTGGGCTGTGGCCCCTGAGCAAATGAAGTTGGGCCGTGGCTCCTAACCAAGGAGATTGGGCTGTGG
>JAOXJP010049255.1:0-16090 GCA_025762735.1 Platanus orientalis
AAAATTGATTTTTTTCCGTTGGGAACCGGTTCCAGTCTTTAGGACCGGTCCTACATGACCTGTCCTACATAATTTAGGACCTATTCCAACTTTCAAAAAACCCATTTTTAGCTAATTCACTCTGTTCCACTTGTTTTGAGTATTTATGGGCCACGAGAGGATGTCGGGACCAAAAGTTATGGCCGTTTTAAGTTGGGATTTTTTTCAAAACCTTTTTACTTAATTTCTTTTGCAATTTTGATCCATCATTGGTCCAAACCTTTTGAGCCTTCTTCCTTCATTTTCTTGGTCTTTTCTTTCGTCCACCCTTGAACAATGGTCCTAGGGTTTTGGGTTAATGTACATCTCTAATATGTTGAATAAACGGACGTATGCTATATGAAAAGTGCTCGATGTAAGTATCATATGACGAGAATCGAACTAACGTCTGATGAACGACCTATGACATAAGGGATAGTGCATCAGCATCAACGATATGACAAATTAACTTCACTTACACAATAAGAAACCTATTAATTACCTTCTTTTTCACTCTCCTTTGTCGGGTTGGTCTCACCGACTGCAGAGGGTTAGCATCCATTGGACTTGTGACTGACGAAGAGTAGCTATCTTACATCAATGGTACTCTCTCAAATATGGATGGCTCATGTCGAATAAATTTTTTCATCTTTCCAGGTGGCCTACCTCGCATTATTGATTTGATCTCCGGTTCCTCTACATGTGTACTACCTGGATTTACCAACTCCCTCAATTTCCTAAGCAGCTAGGCTTTAGCTGACTTGTTAGCTTGTGCGTAGGCCTACTTTAACAACTCAAATTCCTCGATATGAATATCATCCTCATTTACATAGTTCTAGTTCAAGGTGGGTTGCATGTCAAGCTTGTGCTAATGAATATGCAAAAAATGAAGTGGGATCAGACACCTCTGTCTATTATAGTTAGCAATTTTGTAGGCGCATGACAGACCGTGGGTGTATCTAAGCTGACATCCACATGCAATGGGGTCAATCCCAATAAAGCCAGCTCGCTTTGTCTCGTTAAGTATCTTCTCCAGTGTAGTGATGGAGACGTTCACATGAAGCTCCCTAAACATGGACGACCTAAAACTATGTTGGACGGTCATCTTTGATTTCTCGAATGATACCTTGATTAATGTATGCTATAGCAGGAGCATGTTGTGTACGTTCGACCAAGAAGACTCAAAATTTCCTTAATTAGATCCCAACTACTTCTTTAACCTAGCATTAGCACTCTTAACCCTGCAGGAAGCATAAGGAACAACTAGTTAGATACCAACCAATGATGAACAATTGTAAGTAGAAGAAAAACCAAAAAAACAACCTTACCTATTCGTTGTTGTGGGTCCCAGATGCATAACTTGGTTTGTCCAGGCTACAACAAACCTATCCCTGTAGGTATCCAATCAACTCCACACGTAGTCAAGTGTTTCTAGATAAGTACTGAACTACTTCTCCAATAGTGCTAAGTGGTTGTCGTAATCCTCTTTTGTTGGTGATAGAACCACTAGATTCCAGTAGGTCATGAATAAATCCCACATCTCCTTTGTTGAAAATAACTTCTTACACTTTGTAAGCACATTCTTATTGATGTGTCACCTACACAACAAATGTGTGGTAGTGGGAAACACTCGTGAGATAACATTCATTAGGGTCAAGTCCCTATTTGTCACAATGACGTGGGACAAAACACTATCATCCATAATACCATGCAAGACATCCAGGGCCCAATTGAAGTTGTCCTCCTTCTTATGTTGTAGAAACACAAACGCCATAGAGAAGGTTATGTCAGTAGATGTCATCCTAACGATTTCCATGAGGGGCATACGATATCTGTTGGTTTTATACGTGCAATCCATAAGCAACACATATGAGAATGCATGCAATAAATTCAAGCTGGTTAAGTATGCCCAAAATAAGTCGGTGACAGCCTCACTATCCTTACTCGTACGGTGCTACTCGATGTACTGATGCTTAACCAACAGTGCTAATAATTGTTGCATCTGGGATCTCCCACCCTTTTCTTCTAGCTTATATTTGTGCCGTGCATTATAAACTGCCTTCATTGTAGTTGTATTGAGATGATTTTTTTCTTCATAGTGACCAAAATGTCTTTTGGTTGTACGTTATTCTTGGACATGTCCTTTAATAATGAGTACTCTTATTCAGATAATCTACTAACATAGGAGTAACCCTCTAGATAATCTACAGCCCGATGGTTATGCATGCCGCATACAACTTCCTGCCTTTCAATCGGAATGGACATTCGCATTTTTTTGTACCCGTACCCTACCATTGGCACCCACACCGACATTTTTAGACCTCTTGTCTTCTCTATACCGTCAACTCCTCTCACATCCAAGGGTCAGACATGACTTTTCTTATAGCACCACCTGAATCTGAGTTCAAAATAAAAATCACAAAACCATTCTTCTTTGCAACATTTGTTACCCACTTAATTAAGTTCGCCCAATTAATGAATATCTGCAAAAGAGAGAAAGAACACAACGGTCAATTGATCCACTTAATATGGATTGATTTTTAACGTATACTAAGGACTGATTTTTACCTCGTATATGATGAACTCATAACTGTAATCCATAACCATTTGATCACAAGTCTGGCTACATTGGATGGACTACAAACACAAGATATATATTTGTATATTAATAGACAAAACAAATCTTTAAAAAAATTCATTGATTTTTTTTAATTTTTTTTGTTATGTTTGGACCTAGTTACCCGAGCATAGTAGGGTTTACTTAGCTAACCCAACCGAGCACCCTATGTGGTACTCGGCCAGACTAACCGAGTAGACAAAAGTATGCTTAGTTAGGCTGACCAAGCACCACTCGGTTGGGTTGGCTGAGTAAACACTGCTATGCTCGGTTAACCTGGCTGAGCACACCATAGGTTGCTCAGCCTGGTCTTACCAAATACAGTGCGAAAACTCAAAAAAGAGAGTATTTCATGTACTTGTGAGCTTCCTTCTCACTCCGGTTCACTTCCATTGTACTCTATTACTTTACTTCTCTCTTGTAAATTCCTAACTTTCAAAATGAGGTATTAGGAGGAATGATTTGGGAATAAACCTAAGAAGTGATGTGTGTTGGGACAGAAAGAAATGGAAGGGAGGGAATATGTAATGTTGGTTTTGGAGGGAGAGAGTGAGGTGGACTTAGAAATATTTCTTTTTTTTTTTTTCTTCAAAAGGTTAATATAGACTTTGTACAATGAAGTATTTTGGGAAAAGAAAATATGAGTTTTAAGTGAGGTGGACTTAGAAAAAACTGTGGTGAAAATAGAACATCCCCATGGGTTATTATTTATGAGTATGTATTTTTGCTTCATGAGCTACCCATATAGGTTTTAACCCCATTAATAGTCTTTAAACACTTATTGTAATTTACACGAGTGTAGGCCCTTACATGTAACTTACACAAATTTCAAGTGCCTACAATAATGTTTGGATGTAGCGACAAAAATGGGATATATACGGTTAAAGCCGTTTAAAAAAGGGTTCAAATCAACATTTGTTCTGGCACCAAGTGCAAAACACCATCTCATGTCAGCTTCTGATAGAGGGTAGGACATACAAAATCCAGGACATAACATTTTGCAAATTTCAATGATTTACACATGATGAAAAATCAATAAAAATGAAAAGGTAAAGTTGGCTTTCTTGATTTTTTTTGTCACATGTCAGCCACTGAAATTTGCAGAACATTAACGGTGAGGAGAGTCTCACGAGCTCCCAAGCTTAACCTTATATAAAAAAGAAGAAGCCATGTGAGCTTGAAACAAGTTCAAGCAGCTCGGGGCTCGACTCATAGACAGCCCTTGCACTGTACTCGCTCTGAGATCTTAGAGCCATTGGCGCATTTTAGAAGGTATCCATCCCCACTTCGTAGTTATTTCTCGAGAGCGGGAAGTGGAAACGCAAAGAATTAGAAAACCTACCTGCTTTATGCCTCTGTGAGAGACATTATTGGTTGCTTTCTATTTATCTATTTTTTATTTTTAAAATTTTCCATAAATTTGTCATCCATAAATATAAATACTGTACGAACTAAAACTCCAATCTAAGGCGGGAATAATTTCCGCGCTCCTTCTCATCGCTCAGATCCTGTTTTGCTCCCAACTTGCCCCTCAGAAACCCCAAATCTCCCAAAACCCTAACGACTCAATGACAACCAAACCCCGCTCTCTCTCTTCCTTCTCCCTCTAATCTCTCTGTTTCAGGGAAGAAGTTTTCTAGATTTCATGGAGAAATCGGTTGAGGAAGGCGCGATCGCCGACGACAATGGCGGTAATCTCCTAGATTTCGAAAGAAAACCTGTCCGTCGTCGACTTATTCAGTCAACACTGTTCCCACACCGATCTCAATGCGTCCAAGTGGACGGAGACGAAGGAAAAGAAGGTAAAGAAGAAGATGAGGAGGGAGACGATGGAGAGGAGTACCGTGAAAGTGTCAGCAAGGGTAAGAGTAAGAGGAAGAGAAAGGCCAAAGCCCAACCAAGAGCTGCTAATAAGGTACGTTTTCATTTATTCGGTTACAATTTTGCTTGAATTTATTAGAATAAGGCTTTTTCTATAGAGATTTTCTGCCTTTGGAGCTTTCATTGAAATCAGAGCTTAGTTAAATTTTTTTTTATTTTTTATAGTAACATATGTTCAATAAACTTCTAATGATTTGACGAACAGAAATATTAGAGTTAATGTGTATCCAAGTATAACAGCGTTGCAGCAATTTATGTTATGATCTGAATGTGTGCACAACAATTTTTATTTATTTATTTTTGGTAGAGCACAACAGTTTTTGTTTACTAAAGATTTGCTGGTTAAGAACTTGTTATCCAAGAAAACAGCAACTAGATTATTGTAACAAAGTTCTAGGATGCTATGCAAATAGGTATTTCAATTCTCAAATTTCATATCGAAGGTGTGTGTTTGTATCCCAAATTCAAATGAAACTCACAACAATAGCAATACTTAATTAAGTGATTGTTTTCCAACTGGATGATCACAATGCAGTCACATTTGCAGTTGATAAACTCATCATTGTGCATCTTTTTGATGATTAGTCGTTGTACATTTATCAATAGGTGATAATATTGGATGGCATGAATCAAGCAATCAAATCATATCTTTAAGTATAAAAGCATTTTCATTTATCAAAAAAAAGTATAAAAGCGTATTCAATACTAATGGTGACGCATGACATCACTTAACAGTCGGCATATTAGATACAACAATCAGTTATGATCTCTTTAATAAAGGTAGTATTAGATTGCATTTTTCAGTGTTTGGACAATGTAAATATTATTAGGATAGTATATTTATATATACCATCATTGCTTAGAGCAGTCACAATGTGAAACATCACAAATACAATCCACAGGTCTAATTGTGTGAACCTAATATATAAATATAAACTGCAGCAGTATTTAGTAATGCAAATAATTTACCACTTGAAGAAACTACTGGAAAAATAATTGAAACCCAAGTTGATACTGCAGTCTGACCAGTTGTATGATCAAGAAAATCGAACAACAGGAGGCATTAGTCTTAATAAGATTTTTTTTTTCTTATAAAAAAAAAAGCAAAAAAAAGAGGCATTAGACAAGATTTATCGGTTTTGAATGCAGTTGAGGTGTGTCCACCGACACTGTTCTTGAAAATAGTATTTGCCGTTCACAGGTCACTGCTGCAGCAGGGTCTTTTCTGGTGACTGTTTTAGGGTACAACGACTCATGATCTCCCAAGTCTGCACTAACAATGAGAGTTCAAAAAGCATGACAATAATAAATGATTCTGACTCAAGAAGATAAAATGTGGAAATTGAAAATCTTAAATAAGAATCGAGTTTTAAAAACCTTATCAGCAAGTTCTGCATCTTTTCTCTCTCATTGTATATTCTTTTGTTCTACTATTTGTTAATCAAGACTCCTATTCATTGGTTGAGAATCAGTAACCTATCCATAAATTAGAACTAAAGAGCAATATTCACAAGAATCCAAGCCAGTAGAGAAGAATATGTAATTCTCAAGCTTGTAAGACTCGTTAAGTATTGTATATCTTCTTTTTTCTTGTTTTATTTTGTCTCAATTAGGCGGGTAGAGCTATTTATAGTCTGTCTTGGACCCTTCTAATGTGCCCATGGTGACAAAGAACTAGGTGAAGCCCATGACTCCGTACCTATTTGGTGTGTGTTATGACTGGTGTGGAAGGTTCATGTGTTAGGCAGGGATCTATAGTCTCAAGGGCCTAAACTCCAAGGTGATTTGAACAAGAGGAAGCCAATTGTTTGGTCCCAATGCCAAGGGTATGTGGTAAACTGGGCATGGATGTTGTTTATGTGCATGCCTTGTTTGATAGCACTCAATTTTTCAACTGCCATGCCTACATTCTTTCATATCACCTTTGGTCATAGAGGTGCCACGATGGGATTGGAATTAATCAGGAGCAAGGTGCTGAAAAAGCATTCAAGTTGGACAAAGTTGTAGGCAACTGAGGTCCAGGGTGTGTGGCACTAGTGAAGTATCCAGGTCAAACAGCTGATGGGGTGCTGGTGTTTGGGTTAAGACCATTGGTGAACTCGAAGGCGGTTCAGGAGCTGGTGTCCTGGCTGAACAGCTGATGAAGTCAAGGGTTGGTTGAGGTGCCATTAGAGTGTTCGAGTAGATTGGCTAGGTTGGCTATATGTTGGTGTAAGTAGCCTCATTTGCTGGGTTGTTGAAATCTAGGTGTTCTGGTTCTCATATAAAAAGACATATTTTCCCTTGTGTGGACTCATAACCCAAGTAGTGGGAAATCATAAGAGCGTACTTCACTTGTTGGCCATCTTTCCCTTTTGGTGCTCAGTAGCCTCTTGTTGTGTGTTGAGGCCTTTAGAAGGAGAGAAATATAATAATTTTGAAGACATTACTCAACCCTTGCCAAGAGTATGTAATATGTATGGACATTGGATCTTTGCTATTAGATTGGACATATGTCTTGAAGGGATTAAGAGACCTTGACTAGTCATCTTTTGGATCAAGTTGAATGTCTACATTGTGGAAAATGAGCATATTGTATAGCTTCATTTTGTTTTTGTAAGCAAGGACTGCTTTTTTTTTTTTCTTTCAGCTTTTATACTTTTTTTTAACAGAGTAATGCAAATATTTCTTGTTCTTGAATAAAACTAGAGGTCCTGGGGATACGACACTTTGAAGAAGAAAGTTAAAACAATGGATTGGTCATGTACGCATTAATGAGATTGGAAGTTCCAGAGGAATAAGAGGGTAGGATCTCACAGCAACTGACCAAGATTACAGATTTTTCTAGTGATAAAAAATTAGAGATCTATTTATTTTTTTCCTAGATCTGAGTTCAAAATAGTTGCTAAGTGAGATGCCTTTGAGATCCTGCATGTTATAGATTTGGCCCTAGAGGCTACCCTACCAAATTTGCCCACATACTGATTTCCGAATGAATCTGATGGGGGACAAGGAACTCTGGCAGTGGGTAGAGGGCTGCTTACTGCTTAGTAACAGGTTTTTCTTGGAGAGCTTGGATTCTTGTTATGCTCCACCCTTGTTTGCTTCCAAGAAGGATGGAAGCTGGAGAATGTTTCTAGACAATCTAGGCATTAGGAAGATCACGGTCAAGCACTGATGTCCAATTCCAAGATTGAATGATGTGCTTGATATGGTAGCTAGGTTTACTATGTTCTCTAAAACAGATTTATGTAGTGAATAACACCACTTTTAGATTTTACTAGGAAATGGGTGTAGGAAAGCCTTTGATGATGAATGACAATTCTATATATATATACATATATATATATTTTGAATGAAAAGGTATGATAAAAAATTTAAAAATCCGACTAAATGGGCATGGCTTTTTTATTTTTTATTTTTATAGTGTGGGTCTTACTCTCTATGCTCTACACATTGGCGCAATCTGTTAAATTTCTATTAAAAATTGTTATTATTTATTTAAGAATGTTGCCCAAAGGAAATCAGAAATGCCATGCTTAGCTCTTTAAGGGTAATTGACTTAAGATGGGTTGAGAACAAACCCACTTGTAGGTTATGGGCCCACACTGAACCAAACTAAAATTAAACAAACACCTTTTAAGAGTATTCAGGTGTAAGCAATTTAGGATAGGGTAATTCTGGACATTCTAGATAACAACCAAGATGTTTATAGAAACTGAGGTTACGGATATTCAATGGCTGCGGAATTTAACAGGTATTTAACTTTATATAGAAATAATAAACCTGCAAAATTTTGTGCAATGCAAAGGCAGAAAAGTATATAAATTATATAAATCTCAGCCGTGAATGTGTAGTTTCAGCACAATGAAGTAAACTCTAATAATTAGATCTTGGCACAGATGTCCAAATAAACCAGAATCACAGACAGCAAGACTCAACAGTCGTATGGAAGAATAGATGTAAGTTTCAGGGTTGTGGAATATGAAGAACAAACTTGGAATACCCAGGACAAGTCATAATGACATGAACAGTAAACTAGGGTCAACTTAACACTTATCTGCAACCATTGAAAGACAACTTCGAAAATTGGACCAACAGCAACTGTAGGATGATAGGAATTTTCACAGGGTCCTTCTAGGTGTAATCATATGGCTGTGTTATAGAGACAGAACAATAGTAGCAGGCCTTGAGAACCCTTGTATATAGCAGCACCAAATTGTGGAGTTAGGGTTCTGCAGAGAATTCTGTTATCCAGTTGCAAGTTGGACAGAAACCCCAAGGTTCAGAACAGCAATTGATGGTATCCTTGACTAATGTGTAGTTCTCAAAGCTTGGGAGAGAACATTAGAGGGAATTCTGTTCAGAATTCTCAGAAAATCACAGCAACCATTGTAAGAGAAGAGTAGAAGAGAAAAAAGGAAGAATAAGGGGGGTTTTCAGGGAGGCTTGTCCTCGACCAAGGAGGAATTCTGGAAGGCCCAGCCTCTGCTAGTCGCACTCGCACACCACAAAGTGTATTACTTTAATTTAAAAAAAAAAAAAAAATCTCCTATGTGTGTGGTGGGGGATTTACATGAGTAAAAATTCTGGGTTAAAGACCAATATATTATCCTCAATTCTACTTTCTAATTCTCTCAACTTACTCAAAACCCAAGATTTGCTAATTAATTTTGAGACCCAACAACTTAAACCTTGCTATTTTTAGAAACAAAATGAAAGAGAAATGTGGGCCAGCAACATGGCTATCACCCCCTTAATATATCCCTAAACTGACCTTGGCATTTAAGCCTTATTACAAGAATAGTAAAATAAAAGATTTTCCTACGCTACCCTTACAAAATGTGATCTCTATGGACCCCTATCAAGTGCTGCCTATTGAAGAAGCTCTTGCATTAGTTATATTGTGGATAAGAGGTGGAGGAGGCCGATGGAAGTATAGTTTCATCTAAAAAAAATTGAAGGTTTTATATTCACCAGAAAAAAACCCAAGGTTTTCATAATGTTTCCATAGTTTCTATAGGTGACAACATATGCCATGTAGGTATCTGTTTCCAGCAATATGTAATGATTCTTAAGTATGTATTAGTGTTTATTTTTTGTTTCTATAGGTAACAATGTATGCCATGAAGGTATCTGTTTCCAACAATATGTAATGATTCTTAAGTGTGTATGTGTTTATTTTATCATATCCTGAAGTTTCATAAAAAAGTTCAACGTTTCCTTGAGTTTCCATGGTTTCCGTGATTTTTCCCTGGTTTTTGATACGAAACCATCAAAATATTGATACATTTCTGTATCATTTGGGGCAGAAAACCTATACCGATACCGAAACTTTGAACCTTGGTTGGATTTTGGACATGCTTCACATAGGAAAGAAGATAATCACATAGGAGAATTGACAACTCATGGTTCAAGAAAAATACACAGGATTTTTCATGTCAAATAATTACCGAAGATGATATCCCATCAAGGTCGTGGATGCAGTTCATCAATGATAGTGATCCTATCATCAGCAGAAAAAAGTAAATACAGTGGCTTTCACGAGTTATGCCTGCTCTTAATGAAGCCATTTGGGAAAACAGGGCCAGGCATGCGTCAAATTAATAGATACATGTTCTTTGTTCCACTAATTTTAATTTAATTGTTTTAATGAAAAAAAATGTTGTTGTAGTAGCATTCTTCTATAGTGGTTGTAGCTTATAACCCAATTTACATTTTCATTTTCGTTTTGATTCACAAGGTCTCACTTTCAAATTTTTGAGAGACTGTACTTGAAAAGAAAATTTTGGCATCTATTTCTGTAGTTCTGTTCTTGTTATGGTCGATCACTCTCTAAATTATAGATGTTTACCTGCAGCTATGCGTTGATGTCTCTAAAACTTGATTTACAGGATGCTGTTATGGGCAAAGAGGCTCTGAGTCAGAGGACAGAAAACAGATCTCCAGGTACTGTTGGTAAGTGGACAATACATTGTATTCTAATCCTGAGTTCTACAACCTTTCTGAAGGAGGTTCTGAACTCTGGAACATTTAATTATTAAGAATTTGACCCAACTACTTTCGTATATAATGATGCATTTTCTTTTTCCTTTTCTGTAGGGTCAGATTTCTTTCTAAACGTTTCAGAGAGGAGATTTAAGCAGAAGCAACAGAAAGAACAAGGAAGAATAGACTTGCCAGAAGGAAGTCATAAAGCCTGCACAACTATGGAATCTTTGTCCAGTGAGTTAATGACCCTTATGGTCCTGAAATTAGTAGTCTGTAGGCATTTTTTTATTAAGAGGATATGATGATTCAATGCACTTTTGCTGGAGAAATAATATTAAGAAATTAAGATATGAAGAAAAAATTGACCTACAATTAGTTTAAAATTTGTCCAGTGAGTCAATGGACCTTTTACTAAAATTGCACTTCAAATATTCTGTTTGAGTCTGGTTTATCTTAAATTTTTTTTTTTTGGGATAAGTTATATAATTTCATTAGTTACGAAGTATAAACAAGACTGTATATTCTGTACAGTCAATAGATCTACAAGGAACAACTAACAATAAAAAAGGGGGTCTGCCGACCAAAAACCTTATGAGGGCACCATGTCTGAAACTTGTTCAAAAAAGAAAAAAAATTTCTTAAAACCCCTATTTTTTTTATTTTTTTGCCCATACGAACTAAAAGCCAAAAACCTTGTCAAAATCTTGTCTTAAAACCCCCCTCTTTTTTTTTTCCCCATAAAGTTATACTGGAAAAGTAGAAAGGACTGTATATTCTGTACAGTCAAAATATCTACGAGGGGAAGAAAAAGAGAAGAAAATAAAAGAAGAAGAAGATCTACATTAGACGCCCATACGAACCAAAAGCCGAAAACCTTGTCTGAGACTCTTGATAAACTCTAACTGAACACTTCAAAGACTCTTCTATTTCTTCCACTTCATAAGCCCTAACAGATGGCAAATGGCAGAAATCTCATAATTTTTTTCTGTGACACTGAGAGATCATTTTATACTGGTATCCAGGCCCCTGTGAAGTTCATCAATGAATGAGGCATCACCCAATAGGTGGCACAAATATTAAGGTAAAAGGTCCACATTTTGTGCTTAAGGCTGCAGTGTATGAGCAAGTGGTTGACTGTTTGTGTCTTGATGGCATATGCTGCAAATAGTGGGAATGTGATGTCCTCAAGGAATCAAGTGTTTGATCGCTAAGATATGTCATAAAAGCAAGCCAAGGAAGGTTATTTTGGGTGGCAACTTGGACTTCCACATAGATTTGACCGGAAAGAGGTTGCCCTCTCTTTGAGATAAGGCATTGAAGAAAGAGCTAACAAAACTGCCCTCTTTGAATCTATTGACTGTCTTTTATAATCTTGCCGAGAGGGAGAGGGTTTAGACCCTAGACTCTCGAGGTACTGAAGGAGAGAAAACCTCTTTGATCTCCCAATCATTAAGATTCCTTCTGAACAAGGGATTCCAGTTGCTGGAAGCTTCTGCGAGCTGCAATCAATCTAACAGTTTAACCTCTTTATTCATTTCGAACAGTTTCTCCACACCAACTGTTAGCCAAAACTGGGTTCTCATGCCATTACCCACTTGGTAGTTCATCAAAGGAGGGTAGTCCGCATAGACCTTGGAGATTCCTTTTCAAATGCTGTGCATGGCTTGACGACCTGATTTTGTTGTTTCAATCTTGATCCATGCTTCCATATTTTGACTCAACGATCTTTTTCCACAGGTTTCTTGGTTCCTTACCAAACTGCCATAACCATTTTCGTAGGAGAGTTCTGTTCATCAATCTCAATGATCTTATCTCAAACCTTCATAATGTAGAGTACTACAAACTACCTAATATCGAGCCAAATAATGCTTCTTATCTCCTTCCATGCCATCCCACGAAAAGTCTTTTTTCTCTAGCCAAATTGTTACTGAAGCCGGAATAAAGAAAGTAGATAATTAGTATTCCAGCATAGTGAATAAGACATTATTTATCAAGACAAGCTTGCCACTTTTGGATAGATAGAGTCTCTTCCAAGTTGCAAGTCTTTTCTCTGTCTTTTCAATTATAGGATTCTAGATGGCTTTTGACTTATAACTGGCATCTAAGGGGTAAGGCTTAATAGGAGGAAGGCAAAGATCCCACTCCACAATTCAATAAATTAGCTGAACGTCTCAGGTTGGCAGGAACCCTACTCCATACATTCTGCTTTTATGCATATTAATTCTTAGCCGGAAGCCAGCTCAAAGGGAAGGATGCATCTCAAATATAAGGAAAGAGAGTCTTCAGTGAACTGCAACAATGTAACAGAAGGGCCTTTTTGCTTGTCTGGAGTCCTATCAAACCACCCTTCTTTTCCTTGCCTACAAAGTAAAAACTCTTTTTTTTCTTTTATTATTATTATTATTATTATTATTATTATTTTTCTTTTGCAAGAGTCACTGAGTCCATTTTTTTCTTCAACTTGCTGATTCAGACTCTTTGACATGTCATATTCTGACTTGTGACTGTAGTGGCGTAGCCTTGCAACACTGACATTGGCTGAATAGCAATTTTTGGAAATTGGAAGCACTATTTAGCTTTGCCTTATTTTGTTAGCATAATCCCATATTATTTATCATCAAGTTTAAAGAAAAGGAAAAAGAATAAAGGTCACGTGTACCAGTTCCCGGATTTATGAAGTCACAACCTGCAATTTGGTTTATTTGACTGAAGTTTAGATCTAAGCTGTTTTATATGATATCTAGCTATTGAAGCTTTTGACAATTAAAATTGTGGTTTTGCATGTCACTTTGAATAATGTATTGTACTAGATGGTTGCTATGGCTTATCAAGGAGAAAATTCTGAAATCTGAATTTATTTGTTCTTTTGCGAATACTAAGATCTGTGCAGTAAAGGTGACATCTTTTTCTAGCACTGCTTTAAAGTTGCTTTACACTTACTGCTCACCTCTAATATATTGGGAAAACGATGAAATTTGGTCTCTATAATCCTTTGAAGGAAAGAGAAGTCCTCAGCAGTTGAAGAAGAAGCGGCAGGGTAATACTACAACCTGCAAAGGCCCAAAACCCAGTGGATTGAGAGGGCCATTCAGCAGTCATTTAATAACCAATCACAAGACTGATGCTGTAGAGGATAGTGATTTGCTGAGTGAGAATATGATACAACCAGTTATTGATCTGCGGTTAGAAGCAAAAATAACTGCCGAGGTTGGTCTCTTTGCGATCATATTCAACATTGAAAAATCTGTGTTTTTTAAATAAATAAATATGAGTATTGTTTTTCCCTTTTAGCTCATTTCTTGTTGCTTTAGTCATGTGATATTTTTGTACTGTTTTCTGTTTATCTTTTTTCCTTTGGAATTTTTTTTTTTCACTTTAGATTTCATATTCTGTTTGTGTTGAGTCATTTTCATTCTTCTTTGAAGTTGGTAAGTGTTACGTGGTATCATTGTAGAAAAATCTTGAACAAGTGCAATTCTCTTCATGATCCTTGGCTAGGCATACTTCCTTCTTCATGTGAATTCATGGGCTTTAGTGGTGACTCTTTCATTCTAGGAACTTTGTAAAGGCTTGAAGCTTTGTGTATATATATATTGAAAATGGTACCAATATGTTCAAAAGGGAGAAACACCCAAAGAGAACAAAGAGCAATTACAAGCTAGAAAAACAAAACAAAATAAAGGCAGTTCACGAGGGAGGTGAATGGCACACAAACCAACTACTAAAAAAAAAAACCAAGAAAACAAAATCAACTAAATCCCCACCAGAACTTGATCCACTCCGCATCATTAAAATCCTTTGACGTAGAAACCCAATCCGAAATAAGCGCAAACACCCACACAAAAAGATAATCAATGGGCACAACATTGTTTTCGAAGATACAACTATTCCGCTTTTTCTAAACCACCCCACAGATAGCACCCGGAAAGACCACGAAATCTTTTTATGAATGCCTTCCAACTCTTTGAGCCACCAGGAAGAACTTGACCTTAGAAGGGATACCTAGGTTCCAAATATTTTTGCAGTTGAAATCCAAGTGGGGGACAGGAACCAAACCATCATAGAACGATTTAGCAGTAAAACGACCCGATTTAGAAAGCTCTCAAACCCGATTATCCCTCCCCTTGGGATTTATCCTAAACTCCTATAGGCGACCCAAGAACCTCATCCACTACTCCCATTCCCAATCATTTAAATTTCTTTTCAAGGAAAGATTCCACACCCCCTCCCCTCTCGAATCATAAAAGTTCGCCACTGTACTAAATTTGAAATTGGCAATTGAGTAAATGCAACTAAACTCATCCTTAAGGGCAGAGGGACCACACCATAAGTCTTCCCAAAATTGAGCATCTTCCCCTGACCCCGGGTTGAACCTAATGAATTGACTAAATCTATTCTTAATCTTGAGAATGGACTTTCACAACCTAGTCCCATGCGCATCTCTAGAATCCCTAGAAACCCATACCAAAGTGCAACCATACTTGGTCATAATCACCTTTCTCCACAAACTGTTTCTCTCCACCCCAAACCTCCAAAGCCACTTCCCAAGAAGTGCATAATTGTACATTTTGATGTCTTTAATCCCTAAACCCCTTTTCTTCTTGGAGAGGCAAACTGTCTTCCAATCAACAAGATCATACTTTTGATTTTCGTCCAAATCATTCTATAAGAAATTTCTGAAGTTTTGATTCTCTTTGCCACGAAGACATGAATGGTGAACAAAGAGAAGAAATTGGTAGGGATACTTGCCAATGCACTATCAACGAGAACCAACCTACCACCTTTAGACAAAAAATGGTTTTTTTTTTTTTTTTTTCAGGAATTAAGACAGGACGAAATATGCTCCAACACCGGGTTTCAAATCACCTTGGATTTAAACTTTGCGTCCAAGGGAAGCCTGAGATAGGAAGAAGGCAAAGAACCCACTTTACACCCCAAAACATTTGCTAGATTTTGAATCTTACCCACATCACCCACTTGAAACATCTCACACTATGTTAAATTAAATTTTTGGACTCGAAACTACTTGAAAACAACATAAAATGCATCTCAGATATCCAATTTGTCTAATGTCGACACTACAAAAAATCATTATGTCATTGGCATATTGCAGATACGAAATGATCAAACCCTCATTCACAATCACCAAACTTGAAAGAAAACCGTTCTCCGCTCTTTTGATCATTCTACTCATGGCTTCCATCACCATAATGAAAAGAAAAAGAGAAAGGGGTCTCCCTGTCTCAACCCTCTCGAACTTCTAAAAAAACCTTTTGAGACACCATTGATTAACATAGAGAAGGTGACCGATTTGATACAAGCTTTCATCAAACCTCTCCATTTTTCCTCAAAACCTAGCCTTCCTAGCATATAATCAAGGAAATTCCAATTGACATGATTGTAAGCTTTCTTCAAATCCAACTTGCAAAGGATACCTATCCTTCCTTTCTTAGTTACCTCATCCACACACTCATTGGCAATCAAAATACCGTCAAGGATTTGACTACCAGCCACAAAAGCCCCTTGAGGATGTTTAGTTGGCAAATATCAAATCTCAAACTTAAAACAGCATTAGGTAAGTTTTGTTAAAATGTAACTTATTTG
>JAOXJP010049266.1:0-16090 GCA_025762735.1 Platanus orientalis
GCAACAGAGTCTACTTGCACCACCCCTTGCACAACTAATACATAAATCACCCATGTTTCTTCCACCTCTACTCTAAAGTCTTTGTTTCTAGAAAGGAGAAAAGACTTAGCCTCCACTTTTAAAGCTTCGGGTGAATCGTTTCCCTTAAGGGGTATTAGAGTGATTTTCTGTCCTCCTTTGTGGAATATATAAACATTATTTCAACCTCTATACGTGGCATCAACATTAGATTGTCATGGTCTCCCCAAAATCATATGGCAGACATCCATCTCCACCACATCACACACAATCACATCAAGACAAGTTTTGCTAATGAAGAAAGAGAAACGACAAGTACGTGTTATCTTTGATTCGACACCCTTCTTAATCCACCTAATGGTATACGACAATGGGTGCTTCTCTGTCTTCAGGTCAAGTTTTGAAACCATAACTTGAGACATAATATTCTCGGTACTGCCACTGTCAATGATGATATCACAGACCTACTTTTTCAACTAAACACCCTTTTGGACCCTTTTACCCCCAAAAACAACACATGTCTTTTTATAGCTACATAGGCATTTTTATCGCAGAACATTTGACTCTTACGACCACATCGGCGTCATTGAAAAACTAAATATATCTTATCAGCTTTACTAGTCAAAGGCAAATATAGCAAGCACGCTTATTGCTGCCATCCACTCTCCAATGAAAAAATTATTCAACCCTCCTTTGAATCACTTTTTTTTTTTTTATATGATTGCACTGTTCTCCCTTTACCCTACCGTTTCACCCCTTATCATTTTCGTCTCTCTGCTTCGAAGGCTTATGATTCACATGGAGAGTTTTATTGTCAACTTAAGCATCTTCTTATCAGTGATATCACTCCTAAATGTCACCTTCGCCTTGACGCCTTGCGATTTTCCGGCCGTCTTCAACTTTGGTGACTCAAATTCTGACACCGGTGGCTTGTCTGCGGCTTTCGGACAAGCTCCTCCACCCAATGGGGAGACATATTTCCACACTCCGGCCGGACGATATTCCGATGGGCGTCTTATAATCGATTTTATAGGTACCCTTTTCTCTTTTATCCAACACACTCTATATATGTCTTTCCCTTTTCCTTTTTTTTTTTGTCCCCTAAAACCTTCCTTCAGTTCTAACAAATATGCATACAGATAATTTAGTTTGATGAGATGTTGAGAATTTAATCTTAGACTTGTTGTAAGATTATTTATTTAGGCATGGTGAATGTTATAATGTGGGTAGGGATTTAAAAGGGTTTTTATCAAGTTTTCTAATGAACCCACTTCCTTATTGTTTAAGTCTTCATTTTCCTTACAGGTATTATTTACTCTTTTCCTAGGCATGGCAGTAATATCTGCATCATCCAGGAAATCAAGTTTAGGAATTCTAACAATCAGATCCAAACTTTCTTTAATTTTTATTCTTTTTCTTCAACAGATGAGGAATATGCTCTATGGCTTCACCTGGTCGGCCCTAGATCATTAATGTGAAAATGCATACTTTCATACCCAGCTACCTAAACCACCTGTTCCTCACCTTATTTTGCTTGTACTCCTTTCACATGCCCGTGAATGCCAGTTCATTCGGCTGGGTGCTGAAGGGGATCTTATCTTATTGGATTCTCATTAATTACAAATTATTATTTAAACTTTATAATCTTAGCTGTACTATGATGTAAAAAGAATCAAACAATCGGTTAGCCATCTCTCTCTCTCTCTCCATAAAATCATTGGCTCCCTCTGAAATTAATTCATCTATATCTGATTTTTGTAGTTGATTAAAGGTCTTAATCTCAAAATTGCATTAAAACATCTATACTATACAAGAGAAATGCTAAAGGTGGCCATCCTCTTCCTTGTCCACAATTCTGATTCAGAATCAGAGCAACCCTAAATCAAGCCCTAGGGTTTAGGGATGCCTTAAAGTTACACTTAACATAGGGAGGTAAAGGATAAGGGTGGGATGTGGGTGTGCGTGTCCTCAGTTACAACAAAAGCTGTAATCACTTTTGGTCTTAACTGTGGATTTCCCTTCTCTATTATAATATTCAATAAAAAAAGGGTTACGGGTGGTTTCTACCAAAAGAAGCCCCTAAAAACTATGTATTTAACCTCAAATATCTCACCGTTCACCCTACTTTTAACCACTTTCACTCCCTTGGCTCTCTTCTATGACAGCTCATTATCATCACCACCATTACCTTCATATTTATCATCACCCTCATCTTCATCACCTTCTACATCATCTCCTAATCATCAATATTTATCATTGTCATTACCTATAAGAGAGAGTGATTATACTATTTTGCATAAATTATTTATTAGGGGATTTAGAATGCCAAAACAAGGTGTAAGAATATTCTAGGTTAAATGAGAGGTTTTAGAAGATTTTTTAAGTAAGTTGTATGCCCCTTCCCCCTCCCCCCTAAAATGACCCATAAAGATTACATACATTTATAGAGGCAAAATTTAGTAGAAAACCCATTTTCTCACATAATGAATAGACATTTCTAAGAAAATCCGTTTCCTAATTCAGTGTAATTGGTTACCAAAAAAAAAAAAAATTTCAGTGTGAGGGTTGTTTACCATTTCCATTTTTTGTGTACCATTTTACACACTCGTTTTGTTTATAGTAACTATGGTAGAAATTTAATTTGTTTCTTCAAATTTGAAGCTTTGTTTTAAAGAAACCAAAGAAAGGCTCGTTAGACAGTTGTTAGATCTCAGTTATATATGTATAGAGTTCTAATACGATTAATGGAGATTTGGATCACTACATAATCATGTATTATAATAATAGTAAGTATTATTATCACTAATAATTACACTTGTACACCGTCATAAACACACATACTGTATATAGGATACAGCTATGGTTCTTAATATATAAAAGATTTTATCTATTGTGTCCCCCCAGGTGCTTATTGACCAATGCAAGTTGCTGAAATAACTAATTAAATCATGCCATGTGTATAATGGATTACAAAAAAAAAAGAAGGTTTCCTTAACTAATCCAATAACATCTCATAACGCAAGTTTCTAAAACTATTTATTTTATACACATGACATGATTTAAATGAGTATTTCAGCATCTTGCTGAAATTCCAATTTCAGCAAATCCCAACTCTGCAAGAATCTGTCATGTGACTGTTTGGTAGTCTGGCTTTGCTTAAATCCTACTGTTATCTTGTGGACATGGAAATAATCATATATCAGATCCTGTCCAGCATGTTTTGGACGAGAAGAACATCCATCACTAATTGCATGGCCATGCAACATGGTGCAAAGTGCAAAGGTGCCCTCAAACAGTATACTTTTCTTTGGGTCTGGCCACTTGTGCCCACATCACATTGACAGCAGCACAAGGCAGGACCTGAACTGAGCTGGGGAGAACCTGAGCGATCAACTCATAGTACATTGCATATCAAGGGATTTGACCCTTAATCCTCCATATGGAAGATAGATGCCGTAACCGCACTACCATGGGGCGTTGGCCTTGAACAGTATACTTGAAAGGGTTTTTTCTTAATACACATTGTACTTTTTTCCAATTACATTTCTAAAACATCCTTTCACTTGCACAACCCTTGACAAAACTCCCCCAAAACCTTAAGGTGTTAGGAGATTCTCTCTTGGAAACATAATCAGGGAGTCAGGTTTTCACTTGGATTCAACCTCACAACCGGTTTGGCTCTGATACAATGTTGATGGTAAACTAACCAAATCTCCCAATACCTTTAAGTGTTAGGAGATATAAGAATTAATAAACTTCAACAATTGGATTTGGAATGATCATTTTTAACTACAAGAACTGATAGTTTATCAAAATTATATTTTGCTGGTTTGTGGATTTTTGCAGCGGATAACTTTGGACTACCTTATCTCAACGCATACCTAGACTCAATGAGTTACAACTTCAGCCATGGCGCCAATTTCGCCACGGCCGGATCCACGATCAGAGAGCAGAACGCAACTCGGTCTCAGAGTGGTTTCAGTCCTTTCTCCTTAGATATCCAATTCAAACAGTATAGCGATTTTCATAAGAAAAGTCAAGTGGTTCGCCAACGAGGTAATTAGTACTGCTAATCTATTTAAAATAAAAGTATGTCATCAATTAGATCACCTTGATTTAGAAGATTACCAAGAGTTTGGGGCATCTGGTTTTATGTATAGGAGGAGTTTTTCAGGAATTGCTGCTCAAGGAAGAGGATTTCTCCGGTGCATTGTACACATTCGACATTGGCCAAAATGATCTAACCGCCGGTTACAAACTGAATATGTCTACTGAGCAAGTTAAGGCATACGTCCCTGATGTTCTGGATCAGTTCATTACTGTCATAAAGGTGAGAGTACAAATGTTAAACCGGTTCAAACATATTTCTAGAAAGGTGGTCCAGTTCTGTGCCAATGGTTTAGCCTGTGGGTAAATTCTCAAATGTTCTCTCCAGGACTTTGTATGCCCTACCATGTCTTTTCACCACCGACTGACATGTGATGGTTTTATGAATTTGGTTACTCTTTTATGCAGGGAGCAAATGTTCATTTGAAAACTTTTTTTTGGTTTTAGCATTATACACCCCATTTTTATGTGCTCAGGATTTGGTACGACCCCTTAATATATGAACAAGGTCCACCTAGCATTAGGAGCAAACACATCAGCATTGAAAAGTGAAAAGCACCCCCAAAAAGTGTGAATCACTTTTTTGGTGCTGATGTGTGAACCCCTGATGCCAGGCAGATCTTGTTCGATCATTAAAGATCGCACCAAATCCGAGGCGATTTTTTTGGGTACCTATTTTTTCATTTGAAAACTGTTGTTACAGTTTTAACCCTGTGCACCTAGTCTTTGTGTGTAAGATACAATAGGACATACAAAATCCTGGACTGAACATTTGCTCCTGCACTTAGTCAAAAAACATTAAGATGTAATTGTTCTCAAAATGTGACATGTATAAAAAAATAAAAATTTCTACAAAATTTGAGTTGGAGTTTTAAATTTTTCTATACATATTGCAGCACTGTAGGCACCTATTGGATGTTAAAGCAGTTGAATTGACTACAGAGGATCTTTAGCAAGTACTTTTCTTGAAATAAATTACAACATAAGATGGTTTTAACACAAAACCAGCTGGGTCATCTGGTTTTGAAGCTAACATAAAAAGTTAAAGAGGGTGCCGGGTCTTGTGTCAATTGGTCTAATCGACTAGGCCAACCCAATGACCCATGCTTTTAAAAACCATAAATGATGAGCATTACTAAAGATTGTTCAGATTAGAACAGATTATCCACAACAGCGTCTTAAATTTTAATTCTCATTCTAATATGACACAGAAAATATATGAAGAAGGAGGGAGATCATTCTGGATACACAACACAGGTCCTGTGGGTTGTCTTCCCTACGTTTTAGATCGCTATCTCATCACAGCGGCGCAGGTGGACAAAGCCGGCTGTGCCAGTCCCTTCAATGAAGTGGCCCAATATTTTAATCTTAGACTGAAAGAGGCCCTGCTTCAACTTAGAAAAGATCTCCCATTGGCTGCCATCACCTACATTGACGTTTACTCGGTTAAGTATTCCCTCATTAGCCAAGCCACCAAGCATGGTAACTCCTTGCACTCTTCTTCTTCTTCTTCTGAACGGAAAATTTCAGTTTTTGAACCTCTTAACATCTTTGGTATAATTGGCTTTCTTCTGGGTTGATTTATAAGTAGATGAAAATGCAGGATTCGAGCACCCCCTTGTAGCTTGTTGTGGCCATGGTGGTAAGTATAACTATAACAGGTACGTGGGGTGTGGTGGAAAGGTTACGAGGAATGGCAAAGAGATTTTAATTGGAAGGTCATGCAAAGATCCATCGGTTCGGATTAATTGGGATGGGGTCCACTTTACTGAGGCTGCCAACAAGTGGGTGTTTGATCGAATCATGGATGGTTCATTTTCTGACCCACCCATTCCTTTGAAAATGGCTTGTCATCGACTGGCCGACTCATAAAATCAGTGATTCTATTTTCTCTTTGATGCATCTAGTCGATATGGTTTTTCATTCTTTTATGAACTCAATTCCTTTAGGCCTAGTCTGGTTGCCATGAAAAGATTTTCTCCAAAAATCATTTTTAAGCTGTCTACAAGTTGGTTCTTTCATGTTTTTCTTATGATTATTTTCTTTTCTTTTTTAGTGGGATTTTTTTTTTTGTTGATAAAAAGTAACCTTATTTGCAATTGTTTTAAATTTAAAATAAGGATATTTCAGTCTTTTTATTTATTATCTTCTTCCTCAGTCAAAACCGTTTTTCTTCTTTTTACTCCATTAAAACCGCTTCTTCCCAACCCTCTTCCTCTCACATCAAGTCTATCAACATTAATCACCATGATCCTCAATCGAGAACTCACAACATGCATATAAGGAAGATAACAGATCAATGACAGAAGAGAGGATGAGGATCGAAATACGTGATCCCTGTTTTTGAAAGTTGAAGAAACGGGGAAGCTATGTGGTGCGCTATATGAAAGGAATCAGATGAGGACCAATGGTAGTGTGATACTTGATGACTGTTTTCAACGTCCCTGCATTTTGCTAACGCAAACTGAAAATGCATGCTCTGTTTTGGTAACAGCAGTTGTTCATTTACTATACGGGGAAAACAATGTAAATCTTGATTCCCATCAATCCTCAGCACCTACGATTTTCTCCAGTTTCGTGCTCCTTAAACAATGAAACTTCAATTCACCCTTAATGGCAAAAAAACAGAGCATGAAGGGGGGAAAAAAAAACTTCACTACATGAAAGGGATCTTTTCTCCTGCGTCGTGTTTTTTCACCGTTCGCAAGTTTAAACGGTTCGGAACTTTTGCTTTCATCAACTTGTGAGAGAGAGAGAGAGAGAGTTGGAACGAGGGAGAAAGAAAGGAGAGAATGACGGAAACCAATTTGAAGTGTAGTTACATATAAGTACAAGATCCCTCTCGAGTTAAAAAGATGTGGGATCTTACAATCCATTCTCAATAGGATCACATGTCCTCGTGTTCATACCATGAAGTTGATCCGACTTCTGATACCAATTGTAAAGAACCCACCAAAATTAGCTTGATATTGTTCAGTTCTGGGCATCCCAAAACGCATCAAACAAAGTTTAGGTGTACTTACATATAAGTTACATACAAGGTAGCGGTGGGTCACCCGGATTATTCCAAGGCCGAATGAGTTGTCGGCCAACCAGGTTTTGTTAGTTTCTAGCCCACTCATATTACATACATCATGTTTGTTGTCAAGCCTAGCTGTTGGAACAAATATGATGGGAGGGGGATCCGGGCTAGTATGTTGAGCCTGGGCCAAGATTGGGATGGCCAGTGTTCCCAGTCGACATGTGCAAGCCAAGCCCACGTCCAACTTGGCCTGATTTATTGCTATTTCATAATCTTATAAGATGTTACAAATAGGGTTGAGTAGCCTCAACCCAAGAATCACCCGTCATTCACTTTTTAGGTTTTGGGTTGGTTAATCCATACTGGTTTTTTTTAATCCAAAATTCATCAAGTTAGGTTAACATGTATCCGTTAGGTTTGGGAGCAGGGACAAAAAAAAGAGGGAATTTCCTTTTTTCTGACAGATAAAAGTAAAGTAAAGTAAATAAGGAAATATTTGAAATGTCTTTTTTGTTTTGGTTCCTTTGAAAAGATATATTATGAGGTTTTAGATTCATCAGGAAATATGATAACGAAGACAATTAAAAAATTGAAGTTTAAAGGAAAATAAAAGTAAGGTTTAAGTTAGGGATGTAAATGAGTCGGATTCGACGCAGATATTAGTATAGCCGTATTAGGCTCATTTATAATGGATATTTAATCGAATCGGATACATATAGGTTCATATTTGTATCCGTTAAGTATCGAATATAAATGCAGATATGTTCGATTAAAAAAATTCATTAAGCTAGGTTAACATGTATCCGTTAGGTTTGGGAGCAGGAACAAAAAAAGAGGGAATTTCCTTTTTTCTGATAGATAAAAGTAAAGTAAATAAAGAAATATTTGAAATGTCTTTTTTGTTTTGATTCCTCTGAAAAGATATACTGAGGTTTTAGATTCATCAGGAAATATGATAAAGAAGACAATTAAAAAATTGAAGTTTGAAGGAAAATAAAAGTAATGCAACATAACCTACAATAGTATTTATAAAGTAAAGTAAGTTACAATATTATAATATGATCATTAATTTAAATCAGTAATTAGGTACTATATATATAGTTGAAATGGATGTATATTTATCCATATTTGGTTAATTTATAATCAAATTTTTTTAAGCAAACGGATATTTAATTGAAACGGATATGTGTGTATCCATATTTGCTTTAAACGAATACGAAAATGAAATGGATTTGGATAATAATTAGATACTTGCATCCCTAGTTTAAGTTGATAATTTTCCAACTTGACCTCAATCTCACCTGGCTGGATCCAATATATTGCTAGCGTGGATCTTGTGGGCCCCTTGGATGAGACCCCAGAATGCTATTTTCTTCTCCTATCTAAAGAGAAGAAAAGAGACCATGAGTGGAAAAAAAAGAAGCTGGATCTTTTTCTGAATGTGACAAACAAGTCCTTATCTTTCTTCTCGTGAGACGTGACCCACCTCTAAAAAAATAAATATTTTAATAAATAAATAAATAAATGAATAAGCAGTCAATCAGAATAAAGCCAACCTTATGTTAAATCCAATCTCATATTTTAAAAATATCAAGTACTAAAAGCTAAAGACTACAAATGTTTTTGATACATGATCAAATTTTTTTGACACATGAAAATAGTGAAACAAGAATAGAATGGAAATGGGTCATTGATTCCATGAGACTGGTTTCGCTCAGCGGCGAGGCATACCGGTACACTTATTCTTATCCAACTTCAATAAGGGACAATCGCACATGATATTGGTCTCATTCAATGTAGGAATTGTCAAAACTCATTTATCTCATTCGCTTCAGTTATCATCAATGTAACCAGACAAGATTGTGGTCCAGAGTGTGCAAAACTAGAACTAAAAATGGATCATAATGACCTTCAATCATAACCAGCTAGAGACTAGGGGAGGTACTTTATGGTTGAAATTAAGCTCTTCTTAAGATGACAAACCTTATTGCATTTGTGTATTGGACGTATCTTCTTAACTAGCTATCACTCTACCAGTACTTATACTCCTTTAGGTGATCTCTCCTTGTCAACCAAAAAGAGTTCACAGCTTTAGTTCCAGCATCATTTGCAGCTCTTATGTTATTTGATAGTGACATACTACATAAACACAGTATCCCTAGTAAACCATTCATGAAATCCATTATTTGTGTAAATAGAATACAATTTCTTGTTTTGGTTAAAATAAACAGAATACAATTTAGTTGGTGATGATGGGTTTCAATCATAGACCTGAGGCATCAACATTTACAGCCAAATATCTCAACTCACTCTCTCTCACACACACACAAAAAGAAGAAGAAGAAATGAAAGATATTTCGCTTAGGATTGATACCAAATCTTAACCTAATTACTTTAAAATAAAAATAAAAAAGTAGGAGAAAGCAAAATTATACCTAATCCTAATTTTGACAAGGATTTGGTCTACCAGCAGTTACCAATGATTCTTAACAAAGGGTTTAAAACATGTCTTGGAAACCCACTATCCAACCAACTACTAATACCCGCTTGCCCACCTAAAAAAATAAAGATATTTGACTGAATTATTAAAGTAATTTATTAAGTTCCAAGTAAAATGGTGTGCCCAAAATAAAACTACAACCACTTGTCAAGCATTAAAGTGCTAATCAACCAGATTATCATGATCTTCCTTTGATCTGAAAGTGTCAAAAGGTGTAACTAAACACTTCAAATGTATATTAATGGAGTCCTTATGTAAGTATCATGATTACAAATTGACCATGTCCAAGTGGTTAGCTTGTGAAAGAAGCCTAAGTGGCCATGTATTATATCTATACCAATCAACCTATCTATCTATCTATCTATCTATCTAAATCTCTTTATTTATTAGATGGGTTTAGGAAACACCCTCCATGACCTTAAACAAACAAAAAAAATAAATTTAAAAGTGTATTTACATCCATGGGCATCAGCATCCATAAACCCACAGCAGTTCTCATTGGTTGCATTACAAAAATCTGACCAAGGGCCTCCTCCATAAACTTACTGCCCATGCAGTGCATCACAATAACCATGTCATTGCATTTGTCATCTGGTGGGGGTAACATGGTCATCATACTCTTGTTAATCCTTGTTTAAACATTCATAATATGTTAATCTAATGCGCTTAAATATAGTGAAAATACATCTGTCTACTTTTTAGGGAATTTTAAATACGAACATTAGAGGAATAGACATCTATAACTCATTGATGGAGATGGTGGCGCATCTTCACCACATGTGAGCTTTGGCATTACATCAATGTAAAACCATAACAAAATCATATTAACATTTTTTTCACTTTCACTGAGTTCAGGATGGAAATTACAAAGCAATAAGGAATGAATAAAGAACCATGAACATAATTCATGTGCACACATGCACAAGCTTTTATCTTTAGTGCAACCATCACCATCAAAAGCCCCACCCTCACCCACATCAACCCTTTTCTTTCTTGTGCTAGATTCATTCAAGTAAGCAGTATTGTTAATATTTAAATAAAAATACAGATAGGGAGGAATAGTATACTTGGAAAAACCAGGGATAAAGAAAAAAAAATCTCATTTATCAAGATGAGATGATTGAGAAAGGAAGAAACTTGAAATGGGGATTCCCCTAGATAGGGAATTATTGAGCATGTATGTGATCCAATCTGTCCTGTCCAATCATGTCTCTCTATTCCATACCAGCTGTAAATTAACAAACTTCCAATCCCTCACCTAGGGGTCCACTTCCTCCTCCCATGTGACGGCCACCTTAGCTTCCTGTGTCTGTGCAACATTTACCATGGTAATGAACATAAAGACGAACTCACCTGCTTTTCAAACTCTGTTTCTTTTTAAAAGGCCATGTTCAAGCTGATGATGATGAAGAAGATGGCATGAAAAAGATTATACCATTCATGCATACTCATTCAACCTTCCAAGCAAAGAGAAACAAGCAAAACCCAGATGATCCACCTGCATTATACCCCTCTAAGAAGCTAGAACCGACCTTCTGAGACGACAATGGAGCCGATGTCAATGACGACGATGTCGATATAGATGATGGGGATGTATTTGAGAATACTGGCTTAAATATGAACAATGCATGCCTTAAACCAGGACTAAATAGCCAGTCATGGACATCCCAATATACTTCTACTCTAAACTTATTAAGAGAGATGGACTCATTACCTCTAAATTTCCACTGAAGGTGCTTGACATGGATGGCTAGATGCCCATCTATCCTGATCTCCATTTCTGGATCAACCCCTCCAAAACAATTGTCATTACTGACACTGCCGCTACTACTACGCTGGTGGTGGTTGATGCACTCTATGGAGATCTCATGAAACCTGCCTTTCTCATGGAATTTAACTCTTGTGGAAAATTTCTTCTTTGCAAATATGTGCTCTTTCTTTGAAACCAAGATGGGCTCAATTAGTGCTGGCCGGGAGCCCGTCTTTCTATAGGCATCCTTCTTTAAATCACCGAGAAGCAATACAACCTCCTCGTCGCAGACGACGGCAACATAGTAATCCGACTGTGGCTCAGTCTCCCCATCAAATTTGGCAGCTTTGAGGTCCCAGAAGACGTCCACAGCATTACCTTCCACCATAAAGCGCTTGGAACCCTGTTTCCTCCAGAAGTTCCAAGGCTTCAGCTCAACTTTGCAGCTGTACTGGCTTTCTCCCTCTGGCCCTTCGACGGAGACGGAGAGGCCATGTAGTAACAAATCTTTGCACCAAGTGATGGTGATCAGACGGCAATGACTGGCAATCTTTGTTCTGTATATAGACATGAAGACACTCTGACCTGCCCTGGTCACGGCGGCCGGATCATCAGTAGGCTTCTCGCCTGATGAAAAGCAAGCAGGAACACCAATTGGGTCTTGCATTATATCCAATAAATTGAAAGGAAATCGATCCCTTGTGACTTGAACAATAGAGATTATGGATCTTTGGCCTAATTGAAACAGAGCAGAAAGCAAGAAACAACCAACCTGAGGAAGGATGAATTGGAGTAGATTAATTGCTCTGATAATCTTACATAGAAACTGAGATATCTCTCACCCACAAGATCTATTCATAGATGCTGCCAGCGGTGTTTTTGGCAGCACTTTATTATCAAGAAAGAGAAAAGAACAGAAAAATACACCCAACTTCCAAACTGGCAATGAGAAGGCAGAGTGAGAGCGAGGGAAACAATCTTTTTTTATATTCGATAGTCTGAAAGCCTTGTAGGCTTTTGAAACTGGGTTTATTTTATCTGTTCTGCTTTTTCTTGGTTTGTTTATTATTATTATTATCTTTTTTTATTAAAACCACTTTCCGACTCCAAGGTGGTTTTGCTTCTGTTATCGTTTTCATCACTGTTAATTTATCTTTTTCCATGCATGGTGAAAAGGAGAGAAGCCCTTTTCACCAAATTTGGAGTTTAGATTTCTAGGTAGGCTGAGGGGCTTTGGAGGAACAGATGGAAAGGTAGCATCTCTTACTCTTGGCTTAAAAGAGAGGCTAACAAACCTGCTCACTTATTAGCTAGCAAAGCATATCTATCCTCTTCGATCTGTAAGGAGGAATGGGTTAATAGATCCCATTCTGTCCGATGCCTGTAATAATCTGGGGTCGGCCCCAGATTGATGTTTCTTCTCCCGTCTTTTATATGATTTCTATTTACATAAAAATAAAAATAAAAAGATAGATAGGGGTGGTAGAAGCTGATTATCAAATTAGTATATGCACGAAAGAAAAGTTTAGCTTTACGAGGTGGGTTTCTTTCCCTTTTTCTTTTTAAATTTTTTTGCCTATGGTAAAGTTTTGAGTGGGTTTTAACTTTCAACCTTTTAAAAGAACTTACAACCTAGATGATACCCACAAAAAAAAAAAATGTCATTTCTATAGAAATGTTAAAGAAAAGAAAGGTAGGGAAGACTCTAGGGATGGTAGTTGTAGAAAAGTCAAGAGGAATCGGGGGTGGCAGTTGCAGATTTGGTTGAACTCTCAGGCTTCTTCTGCACTTGACTTCTAGGATAGTTTATCAGAAATAAATAACCAGTAACCTTGAATCTATAGTTTAAAGGACAAACAAACAATGAGAAAGAGAAACAATCCAGAGAAGGGTACTGACTTGTAGATCTCATCAGATGATGACAAAAATGTCATTTAATTTGAGTAAACACCCTGAGAAATTTGGTGCTAGAAATACATTGGTATTGTACTATTGTTCATAGATGTGATCCGGTGTTCTGCATGATAATATCTAAAATCCATGACTTTAATATGAATCATATGATTTGAAATATGCAGTTGTAGTCCATTGATAAGGGCTTCACAAGTCTAATTACAGCTTAGATTATACTTATTTAAAAAAAAAAGGTATAATTTAATCTTATATTATAAATAGATAGTATAGATAGACAGGTAGCTAGAATGCTAGATAGCTACTCAATTGATTCATAATTTTTGCTACCTTCCTATCAATTAATTTCCAGAAAGAAAGGGTCTAGTGCAATTTGGTGAATATTAATGAAAAAATCACTAAGAGTAGTTGGCGTTCAATGAAACATACAGTCAGTGGCTTTTGAATGATTGGACTGAAAAAAGAGGGAAATACGGGTAAATTGGCAGTTGAGAATTGCAGATATGGAAAGTACACATTTACAGGTAAATACACAATTTTAGAATCAAAGCGCTTGCTCTCCACTGTGTTCCACATATGTTCATAGTAAAACCCAGTAAATCAAACTAACGTAGATGGTGGTTTCCAGTTGTTGCAATGGAATTGCTTTAGTTAGATGATCATCACGGTGTCATCATCCAAACTTCCTCCATTAACTGCAATATACATGAACTCCTAACAAATTGCCATGAGCTCGTTGGAAGTTGGCCTCTGCTTAAAGTGACTATTCTCTTGGGAGAATGAATCTTCATTTCTGTTGTTTGATCAACAAAACCTTTCATGACTTTGATTGAGGACTTGTGTTTTCATAACCAAACTCATCTTCATCTTTCCAAAGATTAACTACCTTCTTATACCCACCATTCAATTTAACTCCGAGACTAGCTTTCTGTTACTTGACCACTGATTACCATTCGGCGAAGAACTTGTATTTTCACAACAAACTCATCTTTGTCTTCTTTCCGAAACAGTGATTTCGGTGAGTCTCAACAGTTTTGTGATTACCCACCTAAGCAAAGAAAAGCAAAACAGCATACTTAAAACTACCAGTCAAATAAATAAATAATCTTCAAAAAAATCACAATAAAATGTAGCCTTTTTCTTCGCCTTTGGTTTTTTTAGCTAGGGGACCTCCTAGTGGGATGCTCGAATGTTCAGTAAAAAACCCAGCATGTGCACCATGTGGCCTGCTGAAATATGAATGTACCCCTAAAAGATCAGTTTGGACTAAAACTTCATAAATTTTGCCACCGAAGATTGAGCCCATAGCTCAACTGGATGGTGCTGTCGCAGTCCCATGCTCACAAGTTAGATCCCAACTTACAAACCAAAATTTAAAAAACAATACAAGATCAAATCTTGCCACCAAACAGTGGCCATTACATTTATCCAATAATTGATGCAATCAACAGAAAAAAGCAGTAAAAACACTACTCTGTGAAGACAGAAAAGTACCAATAATCAAAGACAAGCCACACGGAAAGCGCTTCATGAAAAGATCAACCATGAAACTAAAATAAGCACACATTCAACTAGCTTTAAAGTAAAATGTTTCAGGTTTCTTCATTGTCAAGTCTTTGACTTTTATGCATAAAGAATCCTTCACAGAAATAGCATGTCTCTTCCTACTGACCTTTTCCCATAGTCCATCATAGGCTAAGACAAGAGATCCCATGTTTGGAGTCAATAGGGGATTTTCGTATTGAGCTCAATGGTCATTCATAAAGACTTCGGCCACACTGTCTCTACGTAGAACTGCACTGCAATCTCCCAAGTTTAAAACAACACTTTTCTTCCCTTCAACAAGGGCAATTACCCAGCAGGTTCCACTGCTTTAGACCCTGTGATTATTCCACAGGGTCAATCCCACAGCATAAAATCAGGCCTAGAAAATGCAGGGAGCTTGGGAATATTATTAGAAAGACTGTAGTTATTTATTTATTTATTATTATAATAATTATTATTTTTGAGGAATACAAGCCACCACAGCTAGCACGGAGCTAACTACAATCCAAAAAACATACATGCAACAAAAAACTAACAATCCGGCACATTTTGTCTTTGTACCCTTGTCCATGTTCCCTTCTTTTACGTTGTACAAGATATGAGAGATTGAAAGTGTTTTATTTGGTACTTACCAGAGTAAATGTCAATGGGATTGAATTCTATTTTAGCTCAATACCATTGAATGGAGAATTGTTAATATTGACAAATATTTAAGCATCTTTCTTGGATAATTTTTGCCAAATACAGCAGAGTTGATATTGCTGTGATTTGACCTTATTTAAACAAACAAATCAAACAAGAAAGCATTACAGATCATTAAGGTTAGTAATTTAGAATCATATAAATAAGGTAAGTTTTCCCATATTTTAATATGAACTAGTTTTCAATCCATTGCCATATGATAGGAGGGTTCAAGCATACAAATACAATTTCAATTCATTCATTAAAATAAAATAAAAAACAATTTTTATTTGTTAAATAACAAGGCGGCTTGAAATCAATAAACCAATTGAAGGTCTCATTAATAAATATGAATGGAAAGAGGCAAAAAATAAGTGATTTACCAAGAAAATATAAAGTGGATAGGCAGATAGGTAGTGGTTACTTTTTCTTTTCTTTTCTGTTCTTTTTTTATTTTTTTGATAGAGTGTTAGCTCAATTTAATTCATCTTAAACATCTTCACAATGTCATGAATGAAATTGAGCCAACGCTCCTTTACCCCTGTCTCTTATACAC
>JAOXJP010049276.1:0-16088 GCA_025762735.1 Platanus orientalis
CAATCTCCAATTTATTTCCTTGGCATTTCCTTTGGTTACCTTTTTTTTTTTTTTTTTTTTTTAATGTACAGATTCTGGTTACATCACCTTAACCCATAAAAATGGCACAAAAACAACTCCTCAAACCCATGAAACCTAAATCCTGATTCCATGAAATATAATGTAGAAGAGCTTCACTGAGCTTGGCTTGGGTTGCTCACCATTGGGTTGGGCGTATGGAAAATGACTCAACTTTGAACACACAAAAAGGGACATGTACACATGTGCTACCCACTGCAATCCCTTAGTAGGAGTCATTTGATAGGCATTGAGAAGTTTTCTTTTACATGTAGATCAGTATCAATCATGTAAGCCAGTCCTAACCCTTATCTATTCCTTCAATTATTTTCTAGAGATTCCAATTGTAATGAAACTCTATTATTGTAAAGTTTTGTACCATTTCAAGAAATGTGAGTTTCACTTTCTCCTCACCTAAAAAAGAAAGCTTCACCAATATTTCTTGAAATTCTTCAGGGCTCAGCTCGGCTTTGGCAAGGAGCAGCTTGCTCACAGCTCAGCTCGACTAAGATCAGTCGCAATAAATGGCCTATTCAGACCCACACAAGGCCATGTTCCAAAGTATGAGACCAACAACAGTAACAACAACAACAAACAGCCTTACCCCAACTATTTGGGGTCAGCTTCCAAAGTATGAGACCTAATGTCAATAATAATAATAATAATAATAATAATAACAAAAGAGTAAAATGAAGTATCATGTTAAGGTTTATACATTCAGTTTGCTTGTTATCTAAGAAATTAAAAAAAAAAAAACTATATCTAAATCAGCTGAGCATAACCAAGCCAAGACCCATTGTAGTGCAGCTTAGGCTTCTTAAATAAAGCAATTACCATCTCTCCTTAAATCCTAAGGTTATAGCCTTATAGGTAAGGTTAGAGTTAATATAAATATATTTCAACACTCACCCTCAGACAACGAACACGGGGGAGCTAGGTGCAAGTCGACACGTTCCTGTTCCTGCTCTGATATCATCTTAAATAAAGCAATTACCATCTCTCCTAAAACCCTAAGATTATAGGAGAGGTTAGATTTAATATACTTAATATATTTCAACAACGCTCGTTAATTTTCTAGCTCATCTGATAATGGCAAGACTTACTTAATTAACTAGGTTCATGGACAGCGCTGGGGTGAGATCTTAACTATCTAGGCCTAACCCAACGTTCTAAATCCTATTTGATTGCGAAGAGAGAAAATTAATTTGTCTAACTGATCCAGGATTCCTCGCTTGACACAACAGAACTGTCCTAATGTTATGAGGCAAAGAAAGTTCCATTTTGTTTCAAAACTTCCAAATAAATATCAAAAGTTTGTAATCACTTGGCCCCACTGGCCAAGAAACACCCTTAATTAAGTACTATCACAGCTTTACGCTTTGTATTTTACTTTTGGGGAAGCTTGGACCAGGTTCTCTGAACCAACTAGACCAGATGACTGTCTCCTCATCGGTCATGGTCCCTTACTTCTATCTGCCAATTCTTAATACACATATCTTAAAATAAATCCAAGCATTGTGTTACAATTGCTTTCAAAACTACTCTTTCTCTCCTTTTGTGTGGAAACCCTAGATTTAGATTTCATGTGCAAGCAAAATAGGAGAAAGAAAATAGTAAAAAACAGCAATCACACAAAAACACATTTGCATGGTTTAGCATACGTTCATAGGCAAAAACGACAAGAGAATTTCACTATGAACAAAAACAAGATATTACCATGAAGTGCGGTGACACAGTTCCCAAGAAAACCCATTTAACCCACACAAAAAACCCTATTCTCCGAGAGGGTCAGATCCGACCTTGAAACAGGTCAAAATACTATAAATGGGTCATTCGGATTTTTCTCTAGATCGCACATCCGGATTCCATCTAGGGTTGAATTTGAGACACTTTTGCCAACATCTCCAAAAGAGATTCATTGAAAATTCTACAGGGCTAAACAGAGTTGACTATTATATTTGAAATTTCCCATTATGAGTAGGCGAGAGAGCCTCCTAGTAAAATATTATATGAAGAAATTGCAGTGGCCATGGAGAGGTGCAATTCACTCGAATGGCTTTGAACATCCATTGCTATTGTGTACATAATGAGAAAGCAACAAACAAAAATCAGCGCGAAGGTAGGGACAAGCATCAAATGTAGTAGACAATATCTACCTCTTTTTTGCTGAAGATCAGATAAAGTGTGGGTTCGTTTAATACAGATTAGGAAAGCTATGTCCTCTTTCTGAGAACAATCATTAGTCTTCCTCGAAGGAAATGATCACTCCATTACAGACAACCGATACAACAACGGCCGAATTGCTCCGACCAGCATTGTTCATGCCGTACTCAATCATGGTCTGTTCAAGGGTTGCATCAAAGGATCTCTTTTTGCCAATAAAGGACCCCAGGAATGACCCCAGCCCTCCAATTCAGTGTGTTTTTTTTATGAAGGTTAATAATGATCATCATTCATTTGAATTGACTCTTAACTTAAGAGAGCACTGCAGTGTTCCAGTTAGGTATTAAAAGTGTGTAATATCTCAGAAATTCTTTGTCAATGACAATGTTTACTGGTAATGTTCTTGAAGTGTTTCTCGTTAGGGAAAGTTGTGTTTTGGTCTGAAGACACTTTAATTAAGAGAGTAGAAAAGAGGTCCCATGGCAATTGAGTGTACTAGTAGGATTTTATTATTGAGCAGTTTAGCTTGTGGGTGAGGAGGCAAGTGGGCTAAAAGATATTTTGAACAGGGGTCGTGGTCTGAGAACAAACCGATTTAATACTAGGCATTGGCTCGGTCCAACCTGGTTGGACTGACTAGCTGACCCAGGTTAACCAGATAATGTTGGCTGCCGTGAGAAAAAAAAAAAAAAAGCATTAAATAAATTAATTACTTGTTTTAGGTGTATAACTGGCCGGGTTGGCCGATTCACCTGGTCAATCTGGTTTTGACACAAATCCAGGCTGGGAATTAGATCAAGCTGCTTTGGGTTAGTCCGAACCAGGTTCTAAAACATCAGTTGGAGTAGTTGTTTTTATGTTCCCTACTGATGAATGTTAAACCAAGTAAATGTGTTTTGACTATAACTGTTATCTCTTGCATCAATACAAATCGTAGCGAAAATCTTCCTAACAATTAGTGAAAACCATCAAAATGGGAGTCCTTACCCTCTACGATGAATGCCACGTGTGTGCAGAGGCAGGAATGGCACCTTCCCATCCCTCATCATCCCTGGCATGAGCATTATTAATCTTTCATCAATGATAAATTCAACCAATTTTTCACTTTCAATGTCTTATAAGTTACTTAAATGATTAATGAAAAAGTAATGTATAGCACTGCTTGAGTTAAGCTCTTTGCTTAAATTGAGCCAACAGCAGGATTTTCTAAGATCCACAATAGATGATGTGAGTGAAAGAAAGTGTTTCTAGCCCAATAGAGTCCATGCCTAGCCTTGTTGTGGACTGTGAAAGACGCATTAGATCCATGGAGACCTCCCTTTAGGCCAAGGGGCCTTTTGAACTTTTCTTTAGGCCAAGGGGCCTTACTTTTGAACTTTTCTTTAGGCCAAGGAGCCTCACTTTTGCACTTTCCGTCCATACAATCATCTTTACGTGCATTACTGCATCCATCCAAATATCCACTTGTTCTCCAACATCGCAACATATGGCCTTTCATTATTTGTTAGCAAGTGCAAATCCATCAATGTCAAATCACATAATAATTTTTCAGATCCTCATGAGTTTGAGAGGATCATTAGGAAAATATGTAGGGGTGTACAAAACAACAGTCAAGCCGACCAATCTACAGTGGGACAGCATATCATAGCGCACAAGAAGGGATTGATGCACCATTTAAATACAGTAGTGGGGTTATCAAAGTAGAAAGAATGTGCAATTGTCGGTAGTGGTGCACAATGATTTGCTTTGGATTTTCCAAGTGTTTTTAAAAGGAATATCTTGCAATTGTGTCAATGAAAACATGAAATGATCAAACCTCATTGTGGATTTTCGACCCATTTAAATGGAATCAAAGAAAAAGACTTCCTTACAATGCTCTTACAGTAATTACTCGTAAAATGAAACCTTAGTAGCTAACTTAAGCACTATAATGCAAATAATACATTATCTTAAAATAGCATAAATACAACTCTAAAATTACCTAATTGTCTTACATCCCATCACCAATTTCTAGTCTAATTTTATAGGCTTGAAACAATATAAGGTAGACCCTCATACCCATTGAAGTCACATATAGATCTTTTTTAATGAGCCAAAGAAACAACCAAAACAAGTATTTTATGGTAAAGTAATGCCCTTGAAAATGAGCAGGGAAAAAAAACTCATCCTCGAGTTTTGATACAGTAAATGATTCCTCCTCACTAGGGTTTACCAATGGACTTCTAACAATTACATTTTCTCCTGCTTTTTCTTGTGGATGAACCACAATAAGACCTTATTCCAAATAGAATATTTAAGCCATCCATTGTTGTATCCTGGCACTCCCAGCCATCATAACCATTATAACTGCAACAAAGAGAGAGCGAGAGAGTTTAAGTCTCATCATCTACTTCTAATGACGCCATTAAGTTGTTATTTAGAAATGTTATAATGCTAAATGCTATATATCATTCCTTTAATATTATTTTGTATTCTTTTTTCTTTTTTTTTTGTAAATAAGTTAAATTTTTTAGTGCTGTAAAAATTAAAAAGGTAATGAAATATGGAGAAAAGGACATGTGAATTTAGCCACCCTAATAATTATTATAATGGAAAATAGGAGCTGAATACTTAATGTGTTACCTCCCATTATTTTGTTATATAAAACCTTGACAAAATCATTTTTTACCCTCCCAAATCTGTCATCATTTTAATATTTTTATAGTACTATCATTCAAATTTTTTAATTTAGTACTTTATTACATCTACTCTAATAAATCATAATTTGTTGATCTTCCATCGAACTCTTTATTTTTCCCTCAAAATAAGAACATTTACTGAATATTGTAATGTCAAAAGAAAAAGATAATTGTTGAGAAGATTCGAAAAATTTATGATTATTAGAGAAAAGCATGAAAAACAAAATTTGACACAAAACTCACTATAAAAGGACTTTGAATGTTTTAAGTTGAGCAAAGATATGGTATATGGAATAATAGAACATTAGGACTCCGTTGGGATCAAATATCTTTTGAGATAAAATCATTAATGGATACAATATTTCTTAAAGAAAAGAAAATGAGACCGCACACTTTATAATTAATCCATAGTGTTGTAGACGTTGGATGTTTGAATATTGAAGATTCAAACTATTTGGATTAAGTCTTCTTGGATTTACAAGAATTATAAATGTTTTCTTGAGGCTTTGTTCTTGTGTTATTTACAAGAGAATCACTTATTTACATCTTTTGCAAAACCAATTCTCTCATGTTAAGGTTTTTAAATTTCCCTTCATTAGTTCTTTCAAAACAATAGTCCCACATTGCTAAGGAGAATTATAGAAGTATATATAAGAAAAGGTTAAAAACTACCTGGATAGAGAACCGTGAAGGGAGAGAGAGAGATGTGTGTTAAATAAATAGAAAACTACAAAGGACGCTGTTTTGTTTACAGAGGAAAACAAGGTTTTGTTATTATTCATAATTTTACTTAAGTTTTAATATTCTATTAAATTGCTAATAGAAGAGGGAAAAAAAGGTTTATTATTATTATTCATCGTTTTACTTAAGTTTTCAATATTTTGTTAATTGTTGTTGGAAGTAAGTTGGCTAAATCAGTTTCTATCACCCATACTAGGATTTTTTTTTTTTTTTACTCGGACCAATAAATAGATATATAATGCAAAAGTAATTTAGTCCTACACAGCAGGGAAAAAAGTTTGGTTTAGTTATAACATATCACAAGCATATATTAGATAATCAGGAAAAGTTAAAGATCTAGAAAACCCTTGTGCAGTTACACAGTTGGGCCTATTGTTTAAAAACAAAAGAAATTGCAATAGTAAGGAGATAGAAATAGTCAAAGGAGATTTTTGTTGAAATATGATAAGTATGTTAACTCATCCCTCTCCTACAACCTTAAGGTTTTAGGAGAGATGGGTAATTGCTTTATTTAAGATGGTATCAAAGCAGGTTTGAGGTTGCAAGTTCAAATCCCCTTATGGATGCAAATATTCTCCTAGGCCTTGCACCTCATTCCTCGCATTAATTGTCCAGGAGTGTCCCTATTGAGGGAGAGTGTGGAAATATGATAAGTATAATTAACTCATCCCTCTCCTATCACCTTAGGGTTTAAGAGAGATGGTTAATTTCTTTATTTAAGAATTTTCAATATTATGTTAATTGTTGTTGGGAAGTAAGTTGGCTAAATCAGTTTCTATCACCCATACATTACTAGTGTTTTTCAACACAGCAGGGAAAAAGGTTTTGTTTTGTAATAACATATCACAAGCATATATTAAATAATCAGGAAAAATGAAAGATCTAGAAACCCTTTTGCAGTTATACAGCCCATGGTTTAAAAACAAAAGAAATTGCAATAGTAAGGAGATAGAAATAGTCAAAGGAAAGCCAAAGAAATGGAGTTTTTGGGGTTAAAAATTTAGTAGGACCAGTACTTCACGTCAAAGCGTCTTCACAGCAAAGAAAATCAACCCAAAAGAGAATTATTTTCATAAGGTATTCAAAGTCTCTTTTACATATATTGAAGTTGACTCCTGCATAGAACATTGGGGGACATCCGTCATTTCCTTCCCCGAAACAACAACCTTAGATGATTTTCATAAAAAGACAAACAATTCCAAACTGAAGTATTAATTTCCTAGTACTGATACTATTCCTCATAATAAATAAAGAAAAATACTAGGAAGAAATAACAATCAACATTTATGACTTCTCCAACAAATCACATTAAAAACTTGCATGGGTCAACCCTTCATAACCACGCACATGCCCAAGAAAAAACCCGACACTTGTTTGGACCACCACCTCATGTCCATTATTTGGGCATCTTTCACTAATCTAGTCTCCATGTAGACATGCAACCCGCCCTACATCATGCAGCCAGGTTCCAAGATGGCCAGGACTTCTTAGTCTATCTGACTTATTCTGGCCTTTCAGGTCCCCGGTTCTGCCTCAAATCTAGTTCAAGACCAAGATGAACCAACCAGGCACGTTAGTGAGTAAAATACTAGTATCTCAAGGAAGGCAAGGTTGCAAGCCCATTGGCATGGAATGAGCTTTGTCTCATTTCAACTCCCATTAATGAAGTAATGGTGGGAGAATACGTAGGATTAGCAAAGGATGTTTCATGCTAGCTAAGACAGAAGAACGTAAGTGGAGACTGTAACGACATAAATGGAGAGGAACCCCATTGACTGGTTGACAAATAACCCTAATGACTCAATAACCCAAATGCCTGAATCACGTTTGGTGCAGTCTTGATTCAAGTTTTATACAGAGGCAGCACAATCATTTGGTCTGTGCATTAGTAAATAAGAGGCGGTCGATGTGATGGCAAAGGTGATTCTTGGCGGGAATCCTCAGATTTTTATTTTTAAAAAAAATCCTCAGATTTGGAAATATACAAAAACTTGTATAGTGGAGCCTACCCGATGGTTACTCCTAAGATATTGCATTTTGTTATACAAGAAAATTATTGTTTATTTAATCTCTTAAAATTATTTTAACTCTTTGACAAAAAATTAAAAAATATATATATATATATATATATATATATATATATAAAATGCTATTTGATTAAAAATAAAATAAAATGACAAAAGACAAATTGTGCTAAATTGACTAACATATGACAAATTGTGGGGATGGCATGGGTCTTCACTAGTAGTTAGGGTGATCTCTTCTGCAGCTGGAGCATGGTGAAGACATCAAAGAAAGGAAAGTTGATGTGGAGGTTGCATCTGTCCGGCCATTTGTTGGCTCTTTGGTGGATAAGAAATCAACGCATTTTTCAAAATCAAGTTGAGCCCGCTTCTAATGTGTATAAAGGGTTAAGGATTCTTTTTGTTTTTGGGAGCAAACTGTAAAGTATTAGGGGGGCATTCTTCTGTAAAAATGAAAAGAGGGTGGGGCAACATCATTAGAGATACCTTCATCTTGTAAGCTTGTGCTGGTTTTTTGGGGATTCTTTGTCCCTTAGACAAATGAATTTTTTCTTATAAAAAAAAACTTATAAGTGACCAATAAACCAGTTAAATCTACTTTACGAATTCATAATTTTTGTAAAAGCAATCAACTTTAACTTTATAAGCACTTCTCCAATAAAGGCATGTGTTCAAGAATCATTGGCAGCATGTAGCAGGCACATTGTAACACATTAATTGGTACTAACATGATATATTTCTAGTCGGTTTGGATTTTATACGCCAACCCCTAACCTCCGTCAAGGGTCAAATGGGCAAAAACATCATAAAGTGATTTTCACTTTTTGGGGGTAAGTGTAAATCACTTCTGACACTGATGTGGCTGCCCCTTAACCTAAGCATTTTCTATGCCAAGTGTAGAAAAGCCTTGCCGCTTTCCAGTTAGATTAGAGATGATTCAAACCCTAGACAAGGACTCATAGTGTGGAGAGTACTACATGCACAGGAAGTTGTGTGGATTTGACCTTTTCTTTTTCATTTTAAAGCTTTAAAAAATTTAGATGTAGGCACACCGCCACAGCCCACATCAGCATTAAAGAAGAATCACCAAACCAACATGGCGTCACATGCCCTAAAGTTCACATCACCTGCGACGACCCTCTTTGTGAGACGTCGTGAGACGAGACACATTGTGGGTATCATTTTACTTTCTGGAGCTGTCACATCACCCCCAAAAAGTGAAATGATACTTCCCCTCTATCTTGTCTCATGACGTTGTACAAAGAGGGTCGGCGCAGGTGATATTTGTACACGGCGGTACCCGCTTAGAAAGTCCACAGCAAAATTTTCTTATGCAAACCACTATTTTGGTCCGACAAGGACAACACGTTTCCGTGTACAAAATGTGATTTTGGGAGACAAGTCATATAGTTACGTTGCACCAAAAATGTATGTCATGTCCGTTCTTTTGATTACTCGTCGATTCTAATTATTACTTAAGAATAATGTTAAAAAAAAAGTCACTTGAATAAACTTTTTACTGGTAGAAGTCAACTTCTGAAGCTGCAAAAGTCAAAAGTCACCCTAAAGGCATTTAAGTCTAAGATGATAACATAAATAATGCCCAAGTTTCTAATCATAGATGATATCTTAAGAGAATTCATTTGCCCAAAAAAACAACAAATTTTTTTTTTTTGATATGGAAAATCTACATAAAAAAGGGATAGAAATATCATCATCCTTAAAATAAATTATGAAAGATAAGGTATCATCATATAATCATGTCTTACCAATGGAATAATCAGAGCACTATTTGGTGCATATATTGAGTGCATGAATACCCTAAAAATCAAAGAAATAAAGTTGATTAATCTTCATATACAAATCAATTTGAGATGGATGAGTGACAAAAAAATATGATAGAACCAGATATGAATTGATTTGTACAAGCATAAGGATGGCACCAACATAGAAAAAAAAAATTGACTAAGATTATTTGATATAATGCAATAAATATCAGTACTGATTATACCAATGAAGAGGAGTGACATTGAACTAAATTGGAGGTGTTAAAAGCACTTTAGAGAGACAACTTTTACTGAGAGTTAAAGAGTGGTGGTTTCGAGGAGCTCTATGCTCTCTGATACTGGAAGTTTCTTACGCAAGCTAACAGAAGAAGTCTTCTCGCCCAGATTTCTCTACTCAATCTAATCGTTCTTTCTCCCCCAATCTTCTCCATAATTGTGATCTTTCACTCCTCAAGGGTCAAAACGAAATCCATTAGACCAACGTCATAATGGCTGGCGCGTCATCACATGACCGACGGGAGACGGCCCAAACCAGAGCTCACCTGGTGCAGGAAATAATAGATGAGATGGTGAATCTGTTCACGAGAGAAGGGGTGCTGAGAATCACTGAGAGGAACGTCCCCTAGGAAAGTCCAGAGTTTCCCCATCATCTCATATTTTACCTTTATACTATGAAGCAGTTCAATGAGCAAGTATTCATTAAGGTGTTAAAGGAGATGTGGGGTTTGGACCGATGGGTACAAGTGGAAAATATCGGCCAAAACCTGTTTATCGCCAAGTTCTGCAATATGGATGATTATACACTAGTGAAATCATAAGGGCTCTAGTTATTTCTTAACTAGATGGTTCTTATGGCTGAAGGGGACTCCAGGCACTCAATTAGGCGACTGGACTTTTCGAGGCCTGAGTTTTTGGTACATTTCACCAATCTCCCCCTTCGTTTCCACATGGAATCATACACCAAGCGACTGGCAAACATTGTTGGTGAATATGTTAAGGAGGATTTAGAACGGATGATCAAACCAGAAGGACCCCTTATGCGAGTTAGGGTTTTGATCAATATAGAGCAACCTCTAATGGCAAAAATAAGGTTGGAACAAGAAGATCGACCCGAAGAAACGGTGACAGTGCAATATGAGTCACTGTCATTATTCTGCTTCCACTGAGCTGGATTGGTCATGTAACCAATGAGTGCAAGATCGGTCAATGAAAGAAGCAGATAGAAGGTGAAAATACTCTCATTCCCTGATTATACAGTTGGTCACTCTATGCTAGATTCAACAAACCGCAAAAAGGGAGAATTCGGGATGAGGACTAGGATATGGAATTTGACATTCCAACATTTCTGAAGTGGAGGAAACCACTACCCCAATCATTAGGTCCTAGCATTATGGCGTCACATGAGGTACAGGGTAAGCAAAGACCTGTAGTGAGGGACGATCAACCCCAATTATGCAATAGGGGACCAGCCACAGAGATGATTGAATACAAAAGATCAAACATAAATGTAATGGTGGGAAACCACATACAGGAGATAATAAAGGAATCGAATGTGAAGCAGATAAGTCTACATCACCTAACTAAAGGACTTGACAGGAGGAAGATGATAAGGGATGAGGTACAAGATGGCACTTACCTGAGAGTGATGGTTGATCCAGTGGCTAAGCATGAAGACCCAGACAACCCAAAATTGAAAGGGGAATGAGTAGACTCGACCACATCCTTGGCGAGGCAGGCAGGCTCTCCACTTAATTTGCAGTACATATGGGAAGAGCGGGTTGAAGTGACCCAAAGTATGGAGGTTGGCTTAGCTCAACCAGTGAGCTACAGATTCATGGATGGTGACATTGTGGGTACCTTGATGCCTCGAGAGGAGACAGACACTCAAGAAGTCCATGATCCCTTGCAATCAACAACAGTCAATGTACAATTTCTCAGTGAGACTCATTCGTCATCATTTTGCAGACCTTGCTAATGTATCATTTTGCAACAAGCTAAAGACCAAGCAGTGGCAACCCTCAGTAAGCACAATCACAAAGACCAAGCTTAAACAAGGCCTACACTAAAGATTTTAGAAAGGTTTGGAGATCCAATGTTAGCTGAACTAAAACCCCACAAGAGGACCTTACCGGACCCATTGGAATATCAACCTTCCACCACAAAGCGATTGCAACTTACCTTGGCACCACTCCAAGTACATTTAAACCATACTCCTAATATCTATCAACCAATGGTACTCAAAAATAACCCAAACAAAGGCATGGTGATCAAAAGAGTCGAAAGGACCCAATCTCTCTTCTGAAAAACTTATCGGATCTCTCATAGACATTGGAAAGAAAAACCACCTACTGATAGCAATATTGTAAAGTGGAGGCTTTACACTATGAAGCTAGCTGATGTTAATGAGAGATCTCAAGAGTCTGAGACTAAAAATTGTCAAATGGAGCCTTCTTCCCTCCCGATAATCCAAAGAACTCATACTGAAAGTGTGATTGTCCATGAACAGCCACATAATTCTCGATGAGCATTTTATCCTGGAACTGTCAAGGTTGTAGGAACCCCTCAACAGTTCGTTTGATTAGAGAGTTTATTTGCTCAAAAAATCAACAATTTTTTTTCTTAGTAGAGATAAAACTTTTGGTGGAAGTAGCAAGGAAGGGAATTAAGGTAGGGAAAGGGTGTAGGTATATTGGGCTTGACTCCATGGGAAATGCAAGGGGTTTATTCCTATGTTGGCAACATAATTGGGTGGTGAATCCCATGAAGCTTACTAACAGGGGCATTATCTTTATACTAGAGGATGAGTAGTCAGATTCCTCATGGACTTATGCGTATGTATATGGTGAACCAATATATGATCTACAAAGAGTGGTTTGGGAGGAGTGGATTACCAAGCTCCAACAAATTCAGGGCCCTCTGATTTGTATTAGTGATTGGAATTGCCTAATGTATTTTAAAGATAAGCAAGGAGGAGCTTGGATTAGAAGATCGGATATTGAGTTAGGTTGGGCTATTCTTAACAAAGTAAGGCTAAGTGACATTGGCTTCAGAGGGGACGTATATACATGGTTCAATGGTCAATATGGTCATCTATGTGTTCGTGAAAGGCTAGATCATGCTACTGCGAATGGTCCATGGAGACTTATGCAACCAAATGCTTATTTGGAGGTAATCCCAATGTATGACTTTGACCATTTGCCAATACTACTTGAATTTCATGAACCACAGGACAAATACCAAAAGAGACCATTTAGATTTGAGTGGTTTTGGACCAATTATGAGGAATGCCAGAATATCATTCAAGGTGTATGGAGGGAGAAGGAGAAGCTAGCTGGAAATAATGTTAAGAATTTGTTGACCCAGCTTAAGCCAGCTCTATTCCAATGAATGGACATTCCCTTGGTAAACTTCAGAGATAAATAAAGAATTCAAAAAATGATCTCAATAAGGTTATGGAATGACAGGAATCTGAGGAGAAAGCTAATGAACTGGGCAACATCAAGAAGGCCCTCAATAGTAAACTAAAAGATGAGGAGATTATGTGGGCACAAAATCCTGTATTCAAAGGCTGAAAAGTGGGGACTGAAACACCAAACTTTTTCATCTCACAACCATTGGCCAAAGGCGTAGGAATAAAATTCATGAAATCAAAAACATAAGAGGTGAATGGGTTCATGGCAAAGAAGGTATGGATTTGGTGTTCAAATATTACTTTACACACTTATTCAAGGCTTCTATTCCTGAGGTCGATGATATGCATAAGTTAGTGGACAACATTTTTGTGGTGTTATCGGTTGAGGATCAAAAAATGATAGACCAATCGTTCACGGCTAAGGAAGTGGAAAAAACAGTCTTTGGTATGGGCCCACTTAAAGCTCTAGGGCCGGATGGCTTTCCAGATGGGTTCTACCACAAATACTGGAGTATTATAGGTCCAAGTGTCACCAATTATATCTTGGAGATCTTGGAGGGGGAAAGAGCGATTAAAGAAATTAATCACACTTATTTGGTCCTTATCTTTAAACGCCACAAACCAAAAAACCCAAGCCATTTTCGACCAATAAGCCTTTGTAATGTATTGCATAAGATGGCAGCCAAGATTCTTGCAAACAGACTTAAACAGGTGCTCCCAAAGTTGATTTCACATCACCAAGCTGTTTTTCTTCTACGAAAATTAATTTCTAACAACATTCTTATTTCCCATAAGATTCTCCACCATATGAAGACTTATAAGTCTAAGGCCCACTTGATGGCCATCAAAATGGACCTCAACAAAGCTTATGATCTTGTTGAATGGCAATTTCTGCTAGAACTTATGGGCAAATGGGCTTTGGACAAAAATGGCAGCAGATGATTTATCAATGTATTGCCACACCTTCATTCCAACTTCTAATCAATGGCAGTCCAGGGAAATGTTTCGATGCTCAGAGGGGGTTAAGACAGGGAGATCCATTATCCCCTTTTATTTTCTTGCTATGTGTTGAAAGGTTGTCAGCATGCCTTAATAAACTTGAAGTTTAAAATCGTATTCAAGGGATAAAATTCAGTAAATGTAGCCCTTCCATCTCTCATCTTTTATTCATTGATGATTGCTATATATTTTTCAAAGCTAACATTGGCAATGTATAGTCTATTAAAGATACCCTATTTGACTTTCAACTGGCGCATCAGGACAATTTGCAAATTTTGACAAGTCGAAGGTAGTGTTTTGCTGTAATACTCCCTGAAACATGTGAAAGATATTGGGTAGGATACTGGGAAAGAGGGAGGTTAGTCAACCTTCTAAATACTTGGGTTTACCTTCGAATATTGGAAGGAAGAAAATAGACCTCTTCTCCTACATTGAAGAGAAAGGCAAAAATAAAATTCAGAATTGAAAAGGCTAATTCTTCAACCAAGCTGGCAAGGAAATTCTCTTAAAAGTTATCATTAATTCTTTGCCTACATATACAATGTCATGTTTTTTAATACCCAAAAGAATCTGTCAAGTTATTGACAAGTATCAAAGAAGCTTCTGGTGGGGCCGACAATATCAGGAGCAAAAAAGTAATTAGGTCCAATGGAAGACTTTAAGATGTCCAAAAGCATTGGGGGGAATTGGCTTTCGAGATCTCTATATAGCTAACTTAACCATGTTGGCAAAACAAGGATGGAAGCTTATTTCTAAGCCAAATTCTTTATGGGCCCAATTAATGAAATCAATTTATTTCTCTACAATTGACTTTTTAAGACTCCAAAAACCAATAGTTGGCTCATGGGGTTGGAATAGCCTTATGAAGGGGTGGAAAATCATTTTCAAAAGGTATCTTTGGGTGGTTAAGGACGGGAGAAAAATTAACCAATGGGATGACCCGTGGCTGCTGGAAATGCCTAATAGAAAATTGTCCTATATACCTATGGAGGAGATAAAGAACCTAAAGGTTCATGACGTAATTGACCCATTTCAAACTCAGAAAATGGAGGAAATTGAAGGCCACTTGGAGCACAGTGAAAAAGAAGCTATCCTCCGTACTCTAATAAATTCACTTCTATAGTTAGACCAAGTGGTTTGACCTCTTAATGCAAAATGATAGTTTACAATTAAATCCGCATATGCACTCATTATGGTTGAGCTTCAAATTGGGTCAAGTGGATCTGTTGAGAAAGTCTGGAGGTTGATTTGGTAGGTCGAAGTGCCTAGGAAAATCCAATGGTTTCTATAGAGGACATGCCATGAATCCCTTCTGGTATATAAAGGTTGAATAAAAGAATTCCTTGAATTCATCCTATATGTCATTTATGTGTAGGACAAGAGGAATTGGTTATACACGGTCTTGTGTTGTGTCCCATAGCAAGATCGATTTGGCAATACCTAGTCCCTCAACTGGAAAGCATGGATTTAAATCAACAAAATTTCAAGGTCTGACTTAGTGACTAGTTTTCTTTTAAATGGAGATTGAAGGAGGAAGGGCGTCTAACAATTTCCTATATAACCATTTTTGTTGGATTCGTTAAACATAAATGATATGGTCTTTAAACAGATGCAATTTAATATTTATAAGGTTGGCTCTTTGTTTAACTAATTGTGCGGGACCTGGAGGTAAGCTAGGGGGAGTGGAGATATAAGGAAAATCACTCAGTTTTTTTTAACCGGAATGGATTTTTTGTCCACAAGGAGCTACCACAAAGTGGGATTCAAATCAATGTTGATGCAGCCTTTCTTAGGAGCACCTCTTATTTAGCAGTTAGGGCAATCGCTATCAATGGGAAAGGCCAGTGGTGCAAACCATTCGTCATGAAAACAAAGTGGAACTCCCCTTTTGAAGCCAAAATGGATGTTATCTTGATGGGCCTTCGTCTAACTGCACAACTTAAAGTGTCCCATGTGCTCATTTTTCGGATTCGAAGAACCTTAGTCAACACCATGAAGGAGGATTTTGTCAATTGCCCATGGAACGTCCGTAATGTTTTTTTGGAATGTAAATCTCTAATGAAAAGATTTAATGTGGTAGGTGTTCAGCATGTAAACATAAACTTTAATGACTATGTTCATAGAATGATCCAAAGAGGATTAAGAGACCCTGTTGGAAACGGTTTTGAAAAACACACCCAGATTTTTGTACCCAGATTTCTGTGTAAAATCTGATCGGGTGGCTGTG
>JAOXJP010049286.1:0-30356 GCA_025762735.1 Platanus orientalis
TGGGAAAGCATATGTAGATATGTGGTTGTTTAAATGAATTTTACTAATTTCTTTGTTCAAGAACGGTAAACTTCCTTCAATGATATGGTTCACTTAGTGGCAAGTTTGATGGAGGGCAAGGCGGTTGATGTGCTTGTAATTATGTGCCAGATGATGCTGTAGACATTCATTGATGATGGGACGAAGAGTGGTCTACTATATGGAGTGCTAGTCACTCAAATTATAGAGCATTGTGGTGTTACATTTTTTAGGGATGTAGTGACCCTATCCCAAGGCCTTCATATTGATGATGCTACCATCAAAAGGATGGAAGGATAGAGACGAGCTGCACCACAAGCAGCTAGAGAGGAGGCTCAGCCCATCCTGGCCTTAGTTTGGTCTCCTCCCATGTCGACAGAGGTTCCACCATTAGCTCCATAGCCCACAGAGGTAGTCGGTTCCTTCATAGCTCCTCCCACTTCCTTAGCTACCATAGCCCCAACACTATTAGTGATACTACCTCCAGCACTCTAAGGTCTGATTCGAGATTCATGGAGATTTTGGGCGCATTCTCAAGTGTTTCGATTACTTGGAAAAGAAAGTGGAGAGCATGGATCAGAGGCTTATCCACATAGAGGGGATTATGGATCCCTCATATGCACCTACTCCCAAGGTTTTTCTCGATGTTCTCGCCAGCAAGGATAAAGATGAAGATGAAGAAAGTGATGACAATTCATAGCTCTTCTTGTATTTCATGCTATTGTATTTTGATCCTTATTTGGATTTTGTAAACCTGTTTGGACATCAATGAAAATGTCATCTCTTTTTTCTATGGTTTACACTTTATGATCTATTATCTCTCAAGTCTTATGATACTCTCTATATTATGTCTTTACGCTACATCATTTGTTATTCATGACAAAAAGGGCGAGAGTTGAGAAAATTTGGTAAAATTTGCAAAATTTTGAAAATTAAAGGCAATTTTGCTCTAAAAATTGGTACATCATATTTCAGGGGAGTAAAAATGAATTGTCCAAGTCAGGGGAGTAAAAACAAGAAGATTAATGAAACTCTACATGTCATTAATCTCTAAAATGATCAAGTGAAATACCTTAAGTCTATTTGTGCTTAACTCACATTCACCTGCACGTACCATACTTGATACCTCACATCATAGGCATAAGCATTTCATTACATTCATTTGCTTACTTATGTGTTTATTATACTTTATCATTTGATTGGACTAATCTTTGTTTGAGAAAGGTATAGTTTTGTCAAATGAATTTCAGGATCCTAAAGCTAAAGCATTACAAATGAAGAACACCAAATGAAAAAACCCTAGCATGTATCAAGGGGGAGAGCCAAAGAAATTTATAGAAGATCTGGCTTGAGTTAAGAGTTCATGTGTTCACTGTAAATTCATTTTGTACTCTATTTTCATGTATTTTAAGTTTTGTCATGGAATTCCCAAAGGAGGAGATTGTAAATGTAATGTAATGTAAATTTCATGAACCAAAAAATACATGTATTGTATAGATTAGGATATGAGTTGAGTCTTGTTAGAGTCTAGGAGGTTCTTGGTTTAAGCATAATGAAGACCATCATTAATCGCCAAGAAAGCCTTAAGAGGAAATTCCAAGAGTCGGCAAATCTTCCTAAAGGATTCACGCACTATTTCAACCTCTCTCTAGGTAAATCAGGTATTGTATGTAGTCTAGGTGAATCAAGGGTCCAAGAAAGCTTACTAAAGGTCTTAGGACCTTCCAGAACCATGGAGGGGCGATCCAAAGACCTCTGTAGAATTTATAAGATTTTAGAAGGCAATACAGGGGATTTAGATTGATCCACTTCAATCTAATTTTTTTGGATCAATCCAACCTTATTTGGATTGATCCAGCAACTCTCAGGTTGTAGGTTCTAAGTGTTTTTTTTTTTGCACTTGGATCGATCCAGGATCGATCCAAAGTTACAAAAACACTATATAATGGTCTAATCTTTAAAAAACTTTCTAATCAATGGGGAAGATCTTTTGACCATTTGGGAAGGTTCTAATCCAATGGACATGAATCATTTGTATTCAATATATATGAAGATGAACTCAAATGAGCAAGGTAATGGTTATGAAAAAAATCACAACTCTCTTGCTCTTGATTTGAGAAATTTATGAGAGATTCAAATCCCCACTCCATTAGGAATCTCTCTAAGCTTAGATAGGTAAATCAATACCCAAAAAGGAACATTCCCTACTACCACCTTGTTCCAACTAAGACAAATCATCAAGTGAAAGAAACCAAGGGTTGTCTAAACCCTTGAGAAGAAAGATGGGCTTGATAGTCACATTGTGCTCAAGGAGGAGCAACCCATCAAGATTGGCTCTCTAGCTTAAAGATCCAACCAAGAAGCAATTGGGAAGTAATAGTTACATCTTGCTTAAGGAGGAGCAATCCTAACTTGTCTGCAAAGGTAGCATCAACCTACAAAGAGGTAAACCCTTGCCTTAATTTTTTATTAAAGTTATTGAAACCTCTCTCATTGGAGCCACCAGGAGAATTAGCACTACCACCAGAGACATCGATAGTGTGCACCCATAACTCTTCCATCGGAGACACCGAAATAGTAGACCGTAGAGCTCACCCACCGAAGACATCGGGTGTAACTTTCTTTGTAAGTAGACTAGGTTTTTGTTAATTTTATCCTTGATTGTAATATTTTCAATCTTAATAAAATTACATAGCTCGGTGGTGAGCTTTTTAGAGTGGATGTAGGCTATTGTGCCAAACCACTATACATCTTGTGTACATTTGTGATTGCTTATGATTTGCCTTCTTATATATCATTTATATTATCAAGCATTACACATTTTGAATTAATCTCTCTTATAGAACAATTGAACATATTCATATCTACGTGCACAATTCAATTGCAATTAAATACCGGGACAATTTAATCAATTATGTAATAAGTGAATTTGGGAGCAATCTAAAAGGAATTTAAAAAAAAAATCCTATTCATCCCCCTCTAGGATCTATACATAGGATTTTCAAAGAATCCTCAATCCATAGTTCTAACATGAAACTCTAATACCAATTGTTGTGCCAAAACAGCATACCAAAACAAAACAACAGATCAGATTCAATTATGCAATGCATGAAATAGTGCAAGAAAACTGAAAATGATAAAGAACAATCATAAAAGACAATATTTAACGTGGTTCGGCAAACCTGTCTACATCCATGGGCAAAGATGATCAATAACTTCCACATCAACAAAGAATAAAGAAGAGTACAAAATGCACAATGGTGAGTTCCTAAACCCAAAGGCAAAATCCAAAAGAACTCCCTAATAGGAAGTACATTATTGACTCTTATGGAAGTCTCTCTCTTCCCACACCCAAAACCCATAAAATATACCTTATATATTAAACGAAGAAATCCTAAGATGTTAATTGAGAAAAAATACCCTAAATTACAAAAAGAAACCTACATCTTTTGGTGACTATTGTGCTATGCATGCTTGAATGCAAGACACCGGCTCAATAGTTTTTGCATGGATCTTCCGTGAATGATTTATTGAAAGTCATTTTTTTGTATATAAGACAAGTATCTTAAATTTATAAGTGTCTGAGCATCGATAAATGGATGTGGATGCTTTAGATTTGTACCTTTATTCATATCCCCACATATGTATGTAAGGCACAAATTTGGTCTAAAAAGCACCAATTGAGGAACTTAAACCAGGATTCATAGCCAAATCTTTCCTCTAAACCTCTTTGGTTCAAATTGGGCCTATATATGTTCTCTTAAATAAAGTAATTAATTGTCTCTCTGATTGGTATAAATCGATCATATACACGACCAACTCTGATTGGATCGGTCCTATGTTAATAGATCCTTGTTGGTGGGTCCCAGCTTGTATCCAGTTCGATCTCTCTCAAGTAATCCCATAGTTTCCTCACATTCTCAATACATGTGTTGGGTCCCATTCGAATAAGAAAAGAATAGGGGATTATGGAGACATGAGTTTTGGGGAGAAAAGTTATCAGCTAGTTTTATGGTCTACACAATTGACTCAAAAGTAAGCCAAGCAAGGTCTAACATTAAGACTAGTTTGGAAGATCACGTTACAAAAATTTAAGGGTGTCAACATCCAGTTCCACCCAAAATGCTGGTTTCTAGTTTCTACTAACACTCATAGGCTTTAATGTTGTTTTAGTTAGTGTATGAAACATACTTAACATGATATAAACTAAACAAATAGTAATTAATGTAAGGGAAGTACGGAGAGAAAATAAAATTTGAAAAAAAAAACAAGGGAAATGAGTAACATACTTATAATTATCGTAAAATGAATGAAATTTAGCTACATTATATACTATTATTTGGTCTTATCAAATGAAATAACAAGTTGTAATTTAACTGAAGATAAAAGAAATCATCCTAGAAACTACAACCAATGCATAATGTACTAACTAATGGAAGTAAAATAAGCATGGAGCACAGTACTGTACTAAAATCATATTCTTTAATCAAGAATTCCAAAGGGTGTCTTTATTCTTTACATCGAAGGAGTCAATGAACTCATGTAAGTGCTAGTGGTTCCATGGCCTTCCAAATGCATGAGGAGGTAGTTTCAGACATGATGACAAATCAGGTAGAGAAGGTAGGTTTACATGAATCACCCACTCAAATTGAAGAGCAAGTACAATTCCTTCAATCCAAGCTGTAAGAGTGTTGGTGTGGAGCCTGATGTAGTTGGAGAAGTAAAGAAAAAGATTCTGGCAAGTTGGACTAGTCTATAGGGTCCTAGACCAATCCAAATATAGCTGAATCAATCCAATATTAATTGGACTAATCTAGGTAGAATCAGGATTGCAGCAGACACCACTTGTGATAGGCCGGATTGACTTTGTTTTTTGGTGGATCAGTCTTATGGAGGAAAACTACTTTTTACTAATCAGTTTTAAAAGGTTTGTGTTAGGGTGAAACTCCAAACAAGGTTGACCTCTAAATTCTATATAAAGTCTCTATTATTGTTTAGGATTTATGAGAGAGAAAAAGTGAGTGAAAACTTGTGGTTTTATGAAAGATTGAGAGATAATAAACTCTTTTAATCTTTCAAGAATAGTGAAGTTTAGCTCCGTGGTTTTTCCCTAACATAGGGTTTTTCATGTAAATTATGTGTTTTGTGATGTGCTTGTGCTTGTGATTTATTTTGTCTATGATTATTATTGCTTTCATCTTATTTTGGTTTGATTGATAGACTTTGTTTAATCCCCAACAACTAGTATTAGAGTTGAGGTTGGAATGTTAGTTTCAACAAGCCAAGGAAGTGTGAGACTTTGTTTTGAGTGGAAGTAATGATGGCATAAGCAAACAAATCCATAAAGTTTGGTTTGAGAATTTTAATGGTACAAACTTTGCTCTATGAAAGATGTAGATAGAGGATTTCTAGTATCAGAGAAACCTCTATGAACCTTTTTGAGGGAAAGTGAAGAAACACAAGATTGTAAATGTAATATGTTGTAAATTTCATGAACAATAAAATACATGCAATGTATAGACTAGGACATGTTAGAGTCTAGGAGGTTCTTGGGTTCAAGCATCACGAAGATCAGCATCAAGTGCCCAGAAAGCCTCAAGAGGTCAATCTAGGGGTCGACAAATCATCCTGAAGGATTCACATCTTACTCCAAGCTCTCACAAGGTAACTCAAGTAATGTGGAGTAGTCTAACTGAATCAAGGGTCCAAGGAAGGGTTCTAATGGTCTTCGAACCTTCTCAGACCATGGAGGGGCGATCTGAAAGCCTTTGTAGCATTTCTAAATTTTTAGAAGGCATTATAGGGCATTTGATCGATCCACTTCGATCCAAATTATTTGCATCAATCCAAGATCGATCCAGCAACTCTTCTAAGTGTTTTTTGCACTTGGACTGATCCAAAGTTGTAGAAACACTGTATAATGGTCTAATCTTTAAAAGTCGGTGTCTAATCAATGGCCTATATCTTTTGACCATTTTAGAATGTTCTAATCTAATGGACTAATCAAAGTTGTAGAAACACTATATAATGGTCTAATCTTTAAAACTCTCTTGCTCTTGTTTTGGGATATTATAAGAGATTGGCTTCTCTAACTCTAGGAAAATCTCTCTACATACCTAGAAAGGAAAATCTATACCCAAAAAAGACCATTCCCTACTTCCACCGTGTTCCTACTAAGGCAATTCATCAAGTTGAAGAAACCAAGGGTTATCTAAACCCTTAAGAAGAAAGTTGGCTTGGTAGTCACATTGTGCTCAAGGAGGAGCAACCCATCAAGTTTGGCTCTCTAACTTGAAGAGTCAACCAAAAGGCATTGGGGATCTATAGTCACATCTTGCTCAAGGAGGAGTAACCACAACTTGTGTGCAAGATAATATCAACTTTCATGAGATAAACACTTGTCATTACTTTTTATAAAATTATTGAAACCACTCCCACTAGAGAAACCTGGAGAATTGGCACTACTGTCGGAGACACTAGTAATGTAAACCCATAACTCTTCTGCCAGAGATACCAGAAGAGTAAAGGATAGACTACACCTGCCAGAGACATCGAGTATAGCTTGATTGGTAAATAGATTAGACTTGTTGTTAATTTTAGCCTTGATTGTAATAATATCAATCTTAATAAAATTACTTGGCTTAGTGGTGAGCTTTTGAGAGTGGATGTAAGCCATTGTGCTAAACCACTATACATCTTGTGTATGTGTGCTTGCTTGTGGTTTGTCTATTCATTATTTATTTATATTGTCAAGCATTGCACTTATTGTTTCAATCTCACATGCAATAGAATTGAACATATTCATATTCAAAAGTAAAATTCAAATATAATTAAATATTGAGATCAATTTAATCAATAAAACAAAAATTGAAATTGGGGTAATCCAAAAGGAATTTTTTAAAATATCCTATTCACCCCCTTCTCTAGGATTCATACATTGGAATTTCAATTCGTATCAGAGCAGGCTACTCATAAAATGTTCTAATCACCAGAGTGGAAAGATTAAAATTCCTAGAGTAGAAAAGAAGAAATGGACAACTCGGAAGAAGCATACTGAACTATGAAACCCCCATTCTTTGATGGCAATAATTATTCATATTGGAAAATTTGTATGAGTACCTATCTATAAGCCATGGATTTATCCGTGTGGTTGACAATCCAACAAGGTTAGACAAGACAAACAACACCAGAAAAATATTGGGATGAAACCCAAAAGAAAGCCCACACTGCCAATTACAAGGCATTAAACGTCATCTTTTGTGTAGTTAGTCAAAATGAATTTAGAAGAATTTGCTCTCTCATCATGGCTAAAGAAGCATGGGATTTTCTTGAAGTAACCCATGAAGGAACTAGTGCGGTTAAAAAATTGAAACTCCAAATGCTAATCACTAAGTTTGAAGAACTTAGGCTAGAAGAAGATGAACAATTTATTGATTTTTATACCAAGTTACAAGACCTTGTGAACTCCAAAGAGGGTCTTGGAGATCCTCTCAAATCGGAAGCCATAGTTAAAAAATACTTAGGTCATTTCCAAAGAGATTTAGACCAAAGGTTACCGCATTAGAGAAGAGCAAAGATATAGACAAACTAGTAGTGGAGGAACTAGTAGGGTCTTTACAAACCTTCAAAATGACACTTAGACTAAGTGCCAAAAAGAAGGGAATAGCTCTCAAGGTAGAAGAGCTATCAAGCCTAGAAGCGAATTCCTATGATGAAGTTACATTCATCATAAAAGGATTTAGGAAATTTTACAAGAAAAAGGCCAAAGATTTTAGGAGAAAATTTCTACCCAAGAAAGCCAAGGACTCTTCTAGAAAAAAGGAAGTCCCTATAGAAGAAGTCATTTGTTATGAATGCAAAGAGCAAGGTCATTATGCCTCTAATTGTGCAAACAAGAAATATAAGTCTAAAAGCAAAAACAAAAAGGCTATGACAGCCACTTGGGATAATGACACTGATGACGAGGAAAAAGAATCATCTAGCAATTGATGAGAGTGGTTCAAGAACTCTAGAGTTGAAACAAAAAGTCAAATCTCTAAAAACCAAGATGAGTGAAGCATATAAGGATATACTTAACCTTAAAGGTCAATTAACTCATTAAATGAGAGGAACAAAGGGTAAAACATGACTTGTGCCCAATTGACTTAGAAATCCCTAGAATACCTTAAACAAATTAAGGGGCTAGAGGAAGACAAGAAGAAATCAATCTCTATGATTACCCAATGAAATAAAAAATTTGAGAAAATGTTGACAATGGGTAAGGAGAGTGGTGATAGAACTGGACTGGGATACAATACCCCAAACACCTTTAATCACAACAAGAGTCAATCAAATGCTTTTGTGAAAGGGAAAAGGAAACCACAAAACCCCTCTCAAGCTCATAAACAAAAACCTTGGACTCATAGTAAAGGACAACCTCAAAAGATGAAAAAGTCTATCACTTATAAAGGCCAAGCCTCATCCTAAAAACATGAAGAATTAACGGATAAGGCAAAAAGGCAAGTGCCACTTCAAAAGCAAAGGGCTTTCGATAATAGGTGAAATACTTATTATAGAGGGAAGGACATAGATTCATCTCAAGCCTTAACTTCAAAATCAAAGATGTCCTATGAAAGAAAATCACACTCTTCCTCTAAGAACAATGTCCCCAGTTACAATGGAAGGAGAAGAGATTCTTGAAAAGACAAATCTCAAGCTTCTACTTCTAGAAACCCATCATTCAATTGCTATTATTGTGGCTTAATTGTTCATATGAAAGTGGATTGTAGAAAAATGATAAATGACTTGAAAGCCAAATCCTATCAATAAAATATAAAGAGGTTGAATGAGAAAAATGTTAGGAAGAGAACCTTCTTTTAAAGGAATGAATAAGAAAATCTTGCAAAGAAGAAGAAGTTGACTCAATCCAAAATAATGCAAACAAAACAAATTTGGGTCAAAAAGGGAGAATTAAAATGTCTTATTATCCACACCGCCCTTAAAGTGGCTAAAGCATCACATTGGTATTTGGATAGTGGATGCTCAAGATACATGATGGGAGACAAATCATTTTTCTCACACTATGTTCCCAGAAGGGAAGTGTGGCTTTTGGTGATGGGAACACCGCTAAAATAATGGGTAAGGATATAGTAGAAATACTTGGAGTCCTAACACTAAAAGATGTGTTATTTGTAGAATGCCTCAAACATAATCTTCAAAGCATAAGTCAAATTTGTGACTTAGGATATGATGTTGGCTTATCAAAGGATGATTGTCACATAAAAGATAAAGAAAGAATTATTTCCAAAGATATTCATACCGGTGACAATTGCTACATCTTTGGATAAGGTAAACCAAACGCATGCCTCATCACACAAAAGGATGAGACAAGTCTATTGCACCAAAGACTTGAGCATGTGAATTTTAAGAACTTGTCTAAACTAAGTAGAAAAGACTTAGTACTTGACATACTCAAGATTGGTAGACAAAATAGCCTATTTTGTGGTGATTGTCAAAATGGGAAGTAAGTTAGAGACTCCCATAAGAAATTGACTAAAATAGGCACCTCTAGACCATTAGTGCTAATCCATATGGATCTGGCTAAACCAACAAAGATCAAATGCCTTGGGGGCTAAAGGTACTTTATGATCATGGTTAATGATTTCTCTAGGTACACTTGAGTGTCATTTTTTAGAGAGAAATCTGATGCATTTGAAGAGTTCAAAAATCCTTGCATAAGATTACAAACTGAAAAGGGTCTCTCTATTAAGAGAATTCGTTGTGATCATTGAAGAGAGTTTGAGAATATTAAATTTTTAAAGTTTTGCAATGATCATGGGATCAAGCATGAATTCTCTGCACCCAAAACTCCTCAACACAATGGGGTGGCTAAAAGGGAAAATAGGACTTTACAAGACATGACCATAGTCAGGCTCTGTAGTAAAGACCTTCCCAAGAGGTTTTGGGCTGACGTTGTAAACACTGCTTACTATATAAGCAATAGGGTGCATTTGAGGCCAGGTACTTCTAAGACATTGTATAAAATGTGGAATGGAAAAAAGAAAAATTTGAAGTACTTCAAGGTATTTGGTTGGAAGCACTTGCTAAATTTTAAGAGATAGAGAAAATTTGGGCAAGGTTGATTCGAAGAGTGATGAAGGAATCTTCCTTGGATACTCCACTAGAAGCAAAGCCTATAGGGTATACAACAAAAGAACTTCTAACATGGAAGAGTCTATAAATATAATTATAAATGACCAACCAAAGACTTAAGCAAACAAGAAAGTTGAGGGATTAGCAGACCCTCAAGAGGAGCCAAAGGTTATAGATAATGTTACCTCACATGACTTCTGGAGTGAGTCAAAGGAAATAAATGATGAGGAAGCAAGATGTCCCAAGGAAAGGAGAATAACTAAGGGATACTCATCTAAAGACATCATTGGAGATTCTAATAAGGGTGTTAAAATAAGAAGACAACTTGAGAATATCATTAATCATATTTCTTTTACATCCAAGATTGAGCCCAAGAAAGTGAATGAAGCTTTTAATGATCCAAATTAGATCATAGTTATGAAAAAAGAGCTCAATCAATTCAAGGGGAATGATGTGTGGTACCTCATTGAAAAACCTGAAGACAAAAACATAATTGGTACTAAGTTGATCTTTAAAAACAAGATCGATGAGCATGGAACTGTCATAAAAAAGAAAGCACAATTAGTCGCTAAATATACTCAAATAGAAGGAATTAACTTTGAGAAGACCTTTGCTTTTGTAGCTAAGCTCGAGTCAATTTAAATCTTGTTGTCCATTAAATGTCATTTGAAGCATATCAAATTGATGTAAAAATGTATTTTTAAATGGAATACTTCAAGAAGAAGTATATGTTGAACAACCAGAGGGATTCAAAGATCCTTACATGCCGAATCATGTGTATAAGTTGAGGAAAGAATAATATGTGTTTAAACAAGCATCTAGAGCTTGGTATGATAGATTGTCCAAGTTTCTAATAGATTATCAATTCGTCAGGGGGAGTGTTGATAAAACACTCTTTATCAAGAAAAATGATGATCACATACTCATCACATCAACCTATGTGGATGAAATCATATTTGAGTCCACAAGTAACGAGTTATCACATGAGTTTGCTTATACGATGAAATTCAAATTTGAAATGAGTATGGAGGAAGAATTGTGATTCTTCCTAGGATTACAGATCAAGCAAACTTTAGGCAGCATATTTCTGTACCAATCCAAGTTTGCTAAAGATCTAGTGTTCAAATTTAGACTTTCAGAATCTAAACTAGCTGATACTCCAATCAGTACGGGAGAAGATTACTAAGGATCTCGATAAAGTCGATGTTGATCCTACAAAATATAGGAGTATCATAGGGAGTCTGCTATATCTAACAGCATGCAGACCTGACATTGCCTTTACTGTAGATGCCTGTGCCAGATATTAGGCAACACCAAAGGAGTCACATCTGAAAGTGGCTAAGAGAGTAATTCGATATGTTTATGGGATAATCAATTTCGGTCTCTGGCATCCATTTGATACCACACCAGTGTTGGTTATTCAGATGTTGATTGGGCAGGTAATGTTGATGACCTTAAAAGCACAAGTAGTGGATGCTTTTATGTGGGAAACTATCTTATCTCTTGACATAATCAAAAGCAAAATTCCTTATCACTATCGACAGCTGAGGCAGAATATATTGCTATTAGAGGTGGATGCATGCAACTACTATGGATGAAGCAGATGCTTGTGGATTGTGAGTTATCTCAGTATACAATGAATCTGTTCATAGACAACTCAAGTGCGATCTAGATATCTAGAAATCTGGTTCAACACTCTAGAACTAAGGACATTGATATTCATCACCATTTCATCCGTGAATTGGTTGAAGACAAAATAATATCTCTAGAGCATGTATTGACTGAGGTGCAATTGCCGGATAACCTCACGGAGGCCTTTAACTCAAAGAGATTTGAATATCTTCAAGGAGTGATGGGAATGTACTTTATATAAAGACACATTCATAAAATGCCCTAATACTTATTAGATGGCATATATTTGGGGTGAGTGGGGTCAACTGAGCAAGAATAGGGAAACTTGGGAGTTTTTAGCCTAAAGATTCTATTTTGGATCAATCCAAACTGGTGATACCTACGGAAAATTAACCGTCGTTCATTTATAAAAGAGGGGGTATAACCTAGTTCGATCCTAGATCGAACTAAGATCACTCTATAGCTAATTTTGCTCCTCCCCCACCTTATTTTCTTAGGATTTCTGAATTTACCGAGCCGACACCATGTCGAAGAGGGATTTTGGGAAAGCTCCTCTGTGTGAAAATGAGCAAATTAAGCGACCAAGAACCACATCTACAAACTTTGGAGCACTAAAGAATGTCGCAGCCTTCCACAACTACATGAACATCTTTTCGAAGAAGAAGATTTTTATCAAAAAGTATGTAAAGCAAATGACACTTTGGGACTTCACGATTGACACAACAATTCTAAATGATGGATGGTTGCAAATCACCATTATCAAAGGAAAGGTGCAACAAGAAGTTGTTTACATCCTCTACTCCAACATCCACAACACAAACTACACTTAGCTATCATTCGAGACCGGAGTCTATGGAGTATGTATGTTGATCAATCTAGATCGGGTCTCTAAGTTGTTGGGGATTGCTTGCCCTTTAGCCAGTGCCATTGTCTTTCCTAACCAAGGGATTGCCAAAGCTTGCATTTTTTAGCTTTTCGAGAGAGAGGGCAGTTCCTGGTTTGGAAAATTGCCTACTACTGAGTGTTGCATAGTGACGAGGGTACTCTACATCATTCACATAATGCTATAAACGTCCATAGACAATAGGACGAAGAGGGGCCTATCGTACGTAGTGCTACTCACTTAGCTTCTAAAGCAGTGCAATGTCACATTTTCGATAGATGTTGTGACTCTTTCCCAAGGCCTTCCCATTGATGATGCTACCATTAAGAGAATGGAAGGTTAGTGATGAGCTATGCCACAAGCGGGTCAGGCAGCTGGAGAGGTAGCTCCCCAGCTCTTGTTCGTGTTCCACTACTAGCTCCAGAGACTACAATAGTAGTTGGTACCTTTGCATTTATACCCCCAACTCCTCCCACCTTCTCAAAGATTGCAGCCCCAACACTCTCAGTGCACTACCACCGGCACTCTCAACCTTGATCTGAGATATCCATGAGAACTTTAGGCACATTCTCCAATGAATTGACCGCCTTTGGAAGAAGGTGGAAAGCATGGATCAACGGCTAGTCCACATCAAGGGTATCGTCAATCCCTCTCAAGCCCCTACACCTAGGGTAGTCCTGGACACTCTTGCTAGTGAAGAGGATGAGAAGAGCGATGAGAATGCAAAAAGCTTAATGTTCTCATTTTTGTGAATTTTGATGTAATCCTTATCATATTGGAAACTGAATTGTAAATCCTTTTTGGAAACTAATGAACATCTTCTCTTTTGCTATGGTTTCCATTTTATGATCTGTTATCTCTCCATTATTTTGATATCCTCTATATTATGCCTTTACAAAAAAACCTTTGGTATCCATGACAAAAAGGGGGAGAGTTAAGAAAAATTTAAATAATATTTGGTAAAATTTGAAAATTTTGAAAAACAAAGGTAATTTTGATCTAAAAATTGGTATATCATACTTAAGGGGAGTAAAATTGAATTGCCTAAGTAAGGGTGGAAAATATAAAGATTAATAAAACTCTACATGTCATTAATCTAATAAATGATCAAGTGAATATCTTAAGACTAATTGTATTCAATGCATACTCACTTACACCTATCATACTTGATACCTCACATCATAGACATATGTATTCACTTGCTTGCTTGTATGTTTATCATACTTTATCATTTGACTAGACTAATCGTGGTTTGAGAAATGTATATTGTCTGTCAAACGAATTTCAGGATCCTAAAGCTAAAGCTCATTGAAGAGCAATAAATGAAAAAGCCCGAACATGTATCAAAGGGGAGAGCCAAAGATATTTATTTAAGATTTGGCTTGAGTTGGAGTTTACGTATTCATATTAAATTTATTTTGTACTCTATTTTCATGTATTTTAAGTTTTGTCATAGAATTCTCAAAGGGGAAGATTGTAAATATAATATGTTGTAAATTGCATGAATAGTAAAATATATGCAATGTATAGACTATGACATGAGTTGAGTCATGTTAGAGTTTAGTAGGTTCCTAGGTTCAAGCATCACGAAGATCACCATTAAGTGTCAAGAAAGCATCAAGAGGTTAATTTGGGAATTGTCAAATCATCCTGAAGGATTCACATCTTACTTCAAGCTCTCACAAGGTAAATTAGGTAATGTGGAGTAGCCTAGGTAAATCAAGGGTCTAAGGAAGGGTTCTAAAGGTCGTAGAACCTTCCCAGACCATGGCAAGGTGATCCGATGGCCTCTGTAGCATTTCTGAATTTTCAAAAGGCATTACAAGGCATTTGGATCGATCCACTTTGATCTAAATTATTTGGATCAATCCAAACTTATTTGGATTGATCCAAGATCGAACCAACAACTCTCGAGTTGTAGTTTCTATGTGTTTTTTTTGCACTTGTAATTATCTAGGATGGATCCACAGTTGTGAAAACATTGTAGAACGGTCCAATCTTTAAAAATCAATTTCTAATTAATGGCCTATATCTTTTGACTGTTTCAAAATGTTCTAATCTAATGGGCATGAATTATTTTCATCCAATATATAAAAAAATAAACTCAAATGAGCAAGGCAATGGACATGAACAATCCTTGAACTCTCTTGCTCTTATTTTGGGAATATCATGAGAGATTAGATTCTCTAACTCTTGGAAAATCTCTCTATAAACCTAGAAAGGAAAATCTATACCCAAAAAGGATCATTCCCTACTTCCACCTTGTTCTTACTAAGAAAAATCATCAAGTAGAAGAAACCAAGGGTTGTCTAAACCCTTGAGAAGAAAGTGGACTTGATAGTCACATTGTGCTCAATGAGGAGCAACCCATCAAGTTTGGCTCTCTAGCTTGAAGAGCTAACCAAAAGGCATTGAGGATGTATAGTCACATCTTACTCAAAGAGAACCAACTCCAACTTGTGTACAAGGCAACATCAACTTTCAAAAGGTAAATACTTGACCTTACTTATTATAAAAGTATTGAGACCACTCCCATCAGAGACACCAGAAGAATTGGCACTACCGCCAGAGACATCAGTAGTGTAGACCCATAACTCTTCCACCAGAGACATCGAAAGAGTAGACCATAGACCACACCCGTCAGAGACACTAGGTGTAGCTTGCTTCGTAAGTAGATTAGGCTTTTTGTTAATTTTAGACTTGATTGTAATAGTATCAATCTTAATAAAATTACTTAGCTCGGCGGTGAGCGTTTGAGAGTGGATGTAAGCCGTTGTGCCAAACCCTATACATCTTTTGTATGTGTGCTTGCTTGTGGTTTGTCTATTCATTCTTTATTTATAGTGTCAAGCATTTCACTTACTGTTTTAATCTCACATGCAATAAAATTGAACATATTCATATTTAAAAGCACAATTCAAATATAATTAAATACCAAGATCAATTTAATCAATTAAGCAAAAATTGAATTTGGGGTAACCTAAAATGAATTTTTTAAAATATCCTATTCACCCCCTCTAAGATTCATACATTAGAATTTCAAAGATGATGTTAGAGACGGATTGGAAAGTGATCAATAAGGAGGCCATAGGTACGATCAGACTCTCTTTATCATCATCGGTTGCTTTTAATATTTCTAAAGAGAAAACCACTAAAGATTGTATGGTTGCCCTTGTGCAGATGTATGAATAGCTATCTGTATTAAATAAAATATTTCTGATGAAGAGCTTATTCCATATGAAGATGGCTTAGGGTGGAACCATTGCAGAACATCTAAACGGGATCAACATAGTCATAAGTCAATTAACCTTGGTAGGAATCAACTTCGATGATGAAGTTAAAACATTGTTGATTTTATCCTCTTTACTAGAGAGTTGGGATGGCCTAGTTATGGCATTGAAAAATTCTTCGATTTCAATCTCCATAAAATTCAATGATGTGATGAGTGTAATACTCAGCAAGAAAGTATGTAGAAAAACCTTAATAGAAGTATCATGAAATGAGAGCTCACTGAATGTGAAAAGCAGAAAAAGAATTGTTGAAAGAGGGAAAGACCGTGAAAGATCAAAATCTAGAAAAAGATCTAAGTGAGCAAAGCCATGAGTGGAATGCTAGTATTGTGACAAAAAAGGATATCTATATAAGAACTATTGGGCACCTAAGAAGAATTGAAGAAGCAAGACAACAACAACAAAGAAAACAAAACTTCTACAAATATCGTAGGTGACACTGAAATCGTTTTGATTCATGCACTTGATCCAAAATTAGAGTCTTATGTGTTAGATTATAATGCATCTTTTCATGCTAATTAAAGAATATCTCAAGAATTATGTGCAATGATTGGAAGAAACAACTTTCATATTCTATATAAAATCCTCAAAGCATGCATACAAACATGAGACAAGATGGTGATAGAGTTTGCAAATCAATTCTATATATTGCAAGGAAGAGTAGGAGTTATGGAATTCAATGAAACAAAGCAAGAGAAGTAGAGTTAGTTAACCCATTTTACAGGAAGGCTGAAGTGCGCTCCTAACCAATGGCTGAGAAACAATACACAAACACAACAAATGTCGATTACAAGGGTGGGTGAGCTGATGTATGGAAAAGGTCTCGAATGACAAGAGATTAAATCATTTTGAAAATTATGTCACATTTGGGAATGCCAATGTGAAGTGTTTTAATAAAGATGGTGCTACAGGTGATGCTAGATGTATGTGAGTGTGTTCATATTAATGAAGATCCATACTTCGTCATAAAGGTATGATTTCTATAGATTATAACAATGATATATGTGGGCATCGTGAAAAGACGGGGTAGTCTACCCACCCCACTTCAGGGGACTGTGCTCAGCCAACTTCGGTTGGCCTTTGGGCTTTGGTTTGGAGTTGCCAACAACTCGGGTTTTTATAGATGGGGTTATGGGCTTTGAGGCCTGGGCTACACACTTGGGCCTTGAGTTGACTCTCAAACTGGTCTAGTTTTTCAGGGATTTAGGTAAGCTATTTGATTATAATTGAGGAAGGTGTGAGGCACCCCAATGACCCACCATTTTAGGGTCGCTCCTCTGACCCAACAATATCTCAATATTATTAAACAAAACAAGAGAAGTGGGGTTTTGATTAATTTTCTATTAGTATGCCTGAATTTAAACACGGTACACTTGATCTTTGTAGTAAGCCTAAATTTTAATTCAGGTTGAAGTTCAGGTTTATGACCTAAAATTGACTTTAATGAGTTCATTTTATTAACAGAGTCTTCCCAGAGGTCTGCTTGGGGCTTCTAGGTGTCAGTAGGCCACTGGGGGCCACTGGACATCTGGGGACGACAAAAATGCCTTTTCAGATTGGTACACCTAAAATAACATGGTATGCCTTATCATATTGTATGCCTTATCTTTCACAAAGTGAAAGATTAAGTGTACTAACTCAAATGGGCCCTACTCAGTCATTCCAACATAATAGAAGGGCTGAGATTGTTGATGGGGGACTTTTGAGGGTGTGAGGGCCTCTATGAGCTATTAGACATTTGGGGATAGCTAAAAGGTCTTTCAGCTAGGTATTCCTAAAATGGCGGGGTATGCTTGATATTGTGGTACGTATTGTGTTTGTTTTAAAAATTTAGTAGCCTATTTTTGGGATTTTGGGCCACTTCTAAAGGTTTGCTAGGTTTGGGACTTTTAGAGGGGTTGGTGGTTACCTCAGAGAGTTTTTTGAGAAAGCCCAACCACATGGGACAAAGGGAGATCCTTCTTTGAATTTTTTAAATGGGTGGGTGTGTGCAAATTAGCACATAACATACAGAAAATGGCAGGTTGTGGGGCTCATTTTGGGAAATCTATTTATGGGGTTGGGCCCAAATTTGGTAGAGAACATATACGAGGGATCATAAATCTACTACCCAAATTTGAAGGGCAAATAATATATAAACAATAGGTTATTTAATAAATAAGACAAATGACTAATGGAATACAAACTAAAGACAACAGAGAAATTAATTCATAATTAATTGTGAGAAAAATGACAAACCGTGAAGAAATGGCTTGTAAAAATTTATTTAGGCATCTAAATTAGTTAATCAAACAACAAAACAAGAATAAATGCAAAATAAATTTTGTAGGTAAAATAAAAATTCTGACATCACTTATAGCTTTATGTAAACAGTGTGTGAACACACTTATTTAGGGGGAAAGATGAGCCCACTTATGAGATCAAACAACCACATTTATGAGTTACAAGCCTAATGCCTGTTTCCCATCTCAATGCCTATTTACCATATGCCTGAATTTAATTCAGGGTGAAAACTAGTGTTGGGATGCCTGACCAAGTAAACACATTGGTGCTACTATTTGAGGTGTTTGGAGGGGTCCCAACATTGTGGGACCCTAAGTTAGGGATAGGGGAGTCTCCTAGGGTTTCACTGTGCAACCCTAGGGGTCTTAGGCTCAGGTCACGTGGAGATATGATCTCCCAAAGTGGGCCACTCAGTCATCTGCCATAAGCCTAACAATTGTTTTTTGGTCTAACGCCTATTTTTTCAACGCCTAAATTTTAATTCAAGGAAAAAACAAGCATTGGGTATAAAACCAGTAGCCATTTGGGGTTTTTGGGCCACCCAAGGGGGACCTAGAGGGGGGGGACTCTCTCCTAGGTCTTAGTACTAACCCTAGGGCAGACTCAGTACTTAACTAATTTTGAAATAGGTGTTTTTTAAGATCCAGGCTTAATGTCTGAAATCCATCCCAAAGCTAGAATTCCTCTCCAATGCTTGATTGTTGACATCAGGCGTTGGGAAGAAATCAAGGCCTATAGAAGTGCTACTGCACAAGGACGGGTCTCATTTACCAGGATAAGCCTTGGAACAGGTTTTGGGATAATCAGGGCTCCCTAGGGTAGGTCCTAGATCTCAACGACTGAATTTATCCCTAACTCCTATTTTCTCAATGCCTTTTTTTTAATTCACAAAAAATAGGTGTTAGTTGTTGGGAGAAAATCTAACAACTATATTTCTCGATTTTGGAGCCCTTATGGTTTTGCAAAAATCCTAAAATTAAGCATGTTCATGACAGACATATAGAGGAATAACATATAATAAATTGAGCTCAAAATCATGCATGGATTATCAAAAGCAAAAATCATAAATATTCCTATAAATTACGTCTCAAAAAACTCAATTTTTTGGGATCTTTTTGGAGGGCCATTTGGAGGCCTTCCACAACATAAAAAATTACACAATTAAATACAGAACTACCTTTATATGTATATTATAACATAGTCAAAATTTAGCTCAAGAAGCCTAACACAAAATTCAAAACAAAATTTGCATCGAAATAGGTTGAAAATAAGAGCAAGATAGAGACTATTGACTCTCTGCCTTGTATCTGGTTTAGAGCAGTGCTCTAGCATGCATTAGATAACATAACAACATTCATTTGACATGGATTGAGTTATAGAACATGAAATCAAGCACGGTTTAGGCTTACCTTGCCAAGGGTTAGGGTAGATTTAGGGTTTTTCTTCTTCTTCCTCTTTTTCTCTTTGGATTAGGGTTTCTTGTTGTCAGCCTTTAGCTCAATGCATTTGGGGCTATTTATAGCCCCAAATTGATTGATCCAATGGTTGGAGAGGGGATAGGGATGATGGGGATCAAGGGCTAGGATTGATCCTATCCTAATAGAGGTGGAGGGCTAGGATTCAATCCTAGTGGAGGGTTGGGATTGAATTGGAGGGGGAGGCATGGATAGGTGACATGGAGGGTTCAAGGGTTAGATTAGGCTTGGGATAATCTAATTGATGGTTAGATGGGAAGTGTGCTAATGAGGGTGGATAGGGGAAGCAATGGGGATGCCATGGAAGATGTCTTTCAAAAAAATCCAATTGGGTGCAAATCTAAATGGGAGGGCTTTGGATGCTTGATGGGGGGTTGTGGGAGGTTCACTAGGGATTTGAAATTCATCTAGGGGATCCTAGGGTGGAGGGTGAGAGAGAGAATCTAAAGATTCCAATCCAAGAGGCATGAAGGATTAGCTAAAGATAAGAATGCATTAAATGGAAAATATCTTACTTTAACTAATCCTTGAATAATATCCTGATTTTTGCTTTTTAGACCCCTATCACTGTCGTCACTCTATATGGGCTCCCATGCTCGGAAGTTGACCTAGTCAGTGTCATTTTTAGATGTCCCAGATGCTCCGATCGTACTAATTTAGTCGGAACCAAATTACAAAAAGGGTAACGGGGTCAAATTAGGGTTTTTTTGCAAAAAAAGATCTTGGATGTAATGTTGAAGGGAAAAAATAGTTAAATTGATCTTAGGGGGGCCCAAGGGTAGATGCTCCTAGGTCCAGGCTATTCACAGCTTCTGACTGTATTGGATTACGGTACCTGAGTAGGAAATTAGGTCAAAAACCATTTTTCAAGTGATTTGACATATTTGTACAAGGGATGCTGCTGGTTCCTCTGTAAGATGCCACCTTAGGCCATATCTAAGGGATTTAAAGTCTGAGGAGTCTTGAAGCCATAGAGGTGGACAGATTGACTACTAGATCCTTAAGTAGTCACCGAGGGTTTTTCGAAGTAAAGTTGCATGACTGAATTAGGTTTTTGTAGCTGCCTAAAGCTAAGTGGAATTGAATGACTAATCATTCCTTGAATCGAGGGTTTGTGAAATGCTTTATTGATGACAGGAGAGATTCTGAAAAAATGGACCTCATCTCGTTGCGTAAAGCTCTTAAGAGCATTTCACGTGCCAAATACAGACGAAACCTGCTTTTTTAGGGTTTGGGCAAAAATGATTCCTTGAGCCATGGATTTTTTATAAATTAGCATGGATCTAATAGTCTCATGACCCTGAATTTACTGTGGTGTGGCCACTGACTATTTGAATTTCTAATTTCAGCTACGTTCTTGAGAGTCGTTCGAGTACCTGATTTTTAGACATGATTTTTCATGCTTTTGGAGTATTCAAGGGAATCTTGGTAGATGGATTTTATGAAAGCCCTGTTTCCTTTGATAGCTTTTTGAAGGCCTCGCAATTTTAAAGAAATGAACATCGACTAATCTTGATTTAGATATCTGGAGAGCAATCTGGCTCGAAAAGAGTAAAAAGCGGAAAAACAGCTTTTCAACCTCTTACAAAAGATTTGAGATTTTACAAAGGTTTGAGACTTCAAACTTTGTATCTCAGACCTAAAGTTTTGAAGCTAAGGCTGAGGCCAAGGTATGGTCACCGACTTTCTTGGATTCGGAGATTGGATGAATCTCCAAGAGTTTTTGCAATTGTCATTTTTTGGTCAGGATTTTCGCAGATTGAAAGATTGGTTGTTGTCGTTCTTGAGCAGTGTTTGACCTGTGATGAATCCTTTAAAGAAGGGAGACTCAAGGGGTGCATAGGTTATGAAATTACATCATTCGGACCACAGGAGAGGTTCTAGGTGTCCTTTGAGGGTCTAGGGGTCATTCATTGAATATAAAGGGTAAAATGGTAATTTTTCACCCACAGGCCGAAAAAGGTGAAAATATGAATTCTTTGCTTATGATGCTTCATGACTGGAAGACTTATGCAGGCCAAGAGATTTAATGATCTGGACGATAGATAGTGAGTATTGAGCCTCAGAAGGTAGAAGGGTAATATGGTAATTTTTTCACTTATGATGCTTTTAGTGAAAAAAAGGCTTACAAGGGGTAGAAAACTTATCGATGACATGAATTGAGTTCTAAAATGTGGACCCTCAAAGTCCTGTTGATGCTTTTGAAGGATATTAGGGTTTATCCTGAAATGGAGTTTTTTGGGCTGTAATAAGGTTCTTTGACTGATTCATTTGTGACTGTAACATCTAAAAACACCTCTTTGGGAATGCTTAACCTCCTAGAGTCTAAGTTGGCTCTTCCTAAGATGAGGGTGCTTAAGGTCTGGATGTCTAAAAACTGTTATGCTACCCTTATGCCATCACATGACCCGAGTCAAAATTTGGATGCGAACAGATGCCCCTCTTTGGTATATGTGGCTTGCCACATATAGCAAAGAAAGAAGTGCCCCAATTTTGACTCGGGAGAGACTATGCCTCTTCCTTGTATGTAACTCATAGATATTTGGGTAACTTTTGAAATGTAAAAGAATTTTGGCTTGAAAAGTTGTGATGAGCTAAAATTGTCCTTGATTTTAGGATCAAGGTTTTGAAATGAGTTTGTCTTTTAAAATGCTTTCTCAGGTTGCAGGTACACTCTTTTGGTGTTACATAAATTCCTTCATTTTGATTTTGAAAATGGGTATTCACCAATGAAACGACCTTCTTTTTTGAAAACCGAGGCTATCCATTAGTTATATACAAGCAATTGACATCTTCTCTAGCTCTTCGGATGTTACTGTTAGCATATACATTGCATAGCAAGACATGTAAGTCATCGACATCAGGCACAACTGCTTGAAAATATGTGAAAAACACTGCAAAAATACCGATATAGAAAACGGGTCATGCAAAAGCTGTAAACACACGGGAACCATTCAGATGACTTATGCACTTGTATTTGCTTTAAGCTGATTTTAAATTGATTTGATTCGTATAAATTGATTGAAGTATGTTTGAGATTTCTTCATGCTTGACATGTTTGACATATTTGGCTTTTGCTGTGTCGATTGACTATTGATTAATTTGTGCAATTGATTTCTCAAACATCTTTTTGTGATTGTCCTTGAGAGTTTTAAAGGGACTCACCGAGGGATGTTAGTGAAGCTCTCCCTAGAAAAGCTATGAAAAATTTATGTAGTCATGATTGAAAACTACCTAGATTTACATCAATTATGGTACATGTGTTGATTGTCTTTGAAAGTTTTAAAGGGACTCACTGAGGGATGTTAGTGAAGCTCTCCCTGGAAAGCTATGGAAAAATTATGTAGTCATGATTGAAAATTGCCCGGATTTACATCAATCATGGTACATATGCTCTAAATATCACTTCCGAACACACTCTTAGTTTTACATCGGTTATGATATATAATATGATCGGTCTACATCATTGCCTTCATCCCATTTAGGTGCATGTTGTATTTTATGGGACTCATGAAGAGATTTTGGAAGCTCTATCTATAAAAACTACGAGACATTGGATGGTCATTGCTACGTATCCATAAAGCGATGGTTACATAGATTATGGATTGATCTTCTGACAACATTTTTGTCCCACTTAAACATTGTCAAGGTGGCAGGTCGTGCAAGAGAGAATTTATAAGGACTCTCTCTGAAAGCAGGGATGAAATCCATTAGGATTGAGTGTTGTGCCTTGGTCGGGTAATAACAACCCAGTCTTTGCTATAGCAGGTATAACATACAACATTTAAGGGTGAATGCAACACAATGCTTATGTCCCAATAAGCAAGCATCGCTATGGTCAGTGCTAACAAGTCGGTCTATTGAGTGGTGACCCTGGACTAACAGAGAAATGATTGCTCTTTCCCGAGAAGCTATGGAAGGGTTTTTCTCACTAGTAACCCGTGCTACAGAAGTACTACTCAAGTTTGATAAATGCTTAGACTATAAATAGCAAAACATTATGGCTAAAAGCTAGTATTCCATAGACTTTATGGATTGAAATGTGGCATTGCTCGTTGCCCAACGCCAAGCAACTGTCACGGGGTGGTTGTTAGTAAATCATGCGGGTTAATAAAGTACTAACTAGAATGACCGATGTTGATAAAATAAGCCATTCAAAAGTATAGACTAGGTTGTACCAAAATTTGAACTGGAAAGATGCTTGGTTTGACGTGCAAAGAAATGTTATTAGCTCTTTCCCCAAAAGCGATGGTGGGTTTTTCTAGCTAGTAACCCATTTTCTGTGAGGAGGATTCTTCAAGCATGATAGCCATCCCGCTATGGCCTTAGGAATTACACAGACTTTATGGATTGATTGTGGTACAATATTCATGTCCTCATAAATAGGCATCACTGTGGGTCATACCTTATAATTGTCCCATCTTTGACAAAAGGTAGGTAGAGGACCATCCAAGACTGGAGATGTTTGTGATGCTCTCTCTAGAAGCTATAGAGGATTTCCTAACTAGTAACCTATGCTATTGAAGCACTATTCTAGCTTGATAAATGTCTAAACTATAAAAAACAAAACATCATGGCTAGAAGTTAGCAGTTTGTAGACTTAATGGATCGAAGTGTGAAATTCAGCTATGTTCGAATAACCAAGATGTCACGCGGTAAGTTGCTTAGACTTTAGAGACTGCTGACAAGGCTGGTGAGAAACTTTGTAGGCTTGTTTCTATAGCCATGGGATCTTCGAGAGATTGATGCTACATATTTGTGTCAACCATTATCTATAAAGATGGCTGACATAATACGCAGGCTATAAAGTGATGATACCTACCTATACCCCAGATAGGCGGTTTATCTTGAAGGCCTTCTACAAAATTGAGGTCCGACATGACTTAGCAATCCTATGGCCTAATCAAGGTATGTCAAGAGGTTTTTAGGCTTTACTCCAAAAGCCGTGGAGATTTCGAGGAATCGGTGTTATATATCTATTTCAATTAAATCCCAAAGATGATTGTCATGGTATATAGACTATGAATCGACGTCAACATCTGCCTTTACCCCAAAGATGGTCTATCATGTCAACAATTTGCTAATAGCGTAGACTTCTGACACACTTCAGACGCTTCAGACTTCGATGCACTTTTAATGCTTGCCAATGATTTACTAACGGCACAGATTTCTGATGCACTTCTGATGCTTTAGACTTCTCCTACACTTCTGATGCTTACCTGCAATTTGCTAACAGCGCAGACTTCTGTTGCACTTCTGATACTTCACACTTCTAGTGCACTTCTGATACTTCACACTTCTACGGCACTTCTGATGCTTGCCATTGATTTATTAACGGCGTAAACTTCTGATGCACTTCTAATGCTTGCCATTGATTTACTGATGGTGCAAACTTCTACTGCACTTCTGATGCTTGCCATTAATTTATTGATGATGCAAACTTCTGATGCTTCAGATTTTTTATGCACTTCTGATGCTTACCATTGATTTACTGACAGTGCAGACTTCTAATGCTTCAAATTTTTGTTGCACTTCTAATGGTTGCCATTGATTTACTAATGGCACAGACTTCTGATGCACTTTTGATGCTTCATAATTCTAATGCACTTTTGATGCTTGCCATTGATTTACTGATGGCGCAGACTTTTGATGCTTCAAACTTCTACTACACTTTTGATGCTTGCCATTGATTTGCTGATGGCACAGACTTCTGATGCACTTTTGATGCTTCATATTTTTTATGTACTTTTGATGCTTGCCATTAATTTGCTAACAGCATAGACTTCTGATGTAGTTCTAGTGCTTCAGACTTCTGCTACACTTCTAATGCTCGCCATTGATTTGCTGATGGCGCAGACTTCAGATGCATTTCTAATGCTCCAAACTTTTGCTGCACTTCTACTTCTGATGTTTGCCATTGATTTACTGACAACGTAGACTTCTGATGCACTTCTGGTGCTTCAGACTTTTGTTGCACTTCTGATGCTTGCCATTGATTTACTGACGGCACAGACTTCTGATGCACTTCTATGCTTTAGACTTCTACTACATTTCATATGGTTGCCATTGATTTACTGACGACTCAGACTTTTGATGCACTTTTGATGCTTTAGAATTCTGATACACTTCTGATTCTTGCCATTGATTTGTTGATGGCGTAAACTACTGATGCACTTCTGATGCTTCAAACTTCTACTACACTTCTGATGCTTTCCATTGATTTTCTAACAGTGCAGACTTCTAATACACTTCTAGTGCTACAGACTTCTGCTACACTTCTTATGATTGCCATTGATTTGTTGATGACGTAGAATTCTAATACACTTCTGATGCTTCACATTACTGATGCACTTCTGATGCTTGACATTGATTTGCTGACGGTGTAGACTTCTAATGCACTTCTAGTGCTTCAAACTTCTATTGTACTTCTGATGCTTGCCATCGATTTGCTAACGGCGTAGACTTCTGATGTACTTTTGATGCTTCAGATTTCTAGGGCACTTTTGATACTTGCCATTGATTTATTGACAGCGCGAACTTTTGTTGCACTTTTGATGCTTCAAAATTCTGATGCACTTTTAATGCTTGCCATTGATTTACTGACAGCGCAGACTTCTGATGCACTTCTGATGCTTGCCATTGATTTGATTCATGATGGGGGATTTACTAGGCTTACTTCAAAGCTACGAAGGTCTTTTGGGGATCTATGTTAGTTTGAGGGGGCCTTATCCAATTGAGGGGCCAAGGCCCAAATGATTGACTTACGGGGCCATGGCCCAATTGATTGATTTTAGGGGCCATGGCCCAATTGATTACTTGAGGGGCTAGGACCTAATTGATTGACTTAAGGGGTCGTGGCCCCATTGATTTATTTTAGGGGCCATGGCCCAATTGATTGCTTGAAGGGTTAGGGCCCAATAGATTAACTTAGAGGACCATGGCCCAATTGATTGACTTAAGGGGTTATGGCCCAATTGATTAATTTTAGGGGCCATGGCCCAATTGATTAACTTAAGGGGCCAGGGCCCAATTGATTGACTTAAGGGGCCATGGCCCAATTAATTGATTTAAGGGGTCATGGCCCAATTGATTGATTTTAGGGGCTAGGGCCTAATTCATTGACTGAAGGAGCCAGGGCCCAATTAATTAACTAATTTGCTCCTTTAGAGACGTCGATGGGAATGCAGAAGGCTTCTGTATCGAAACTGAAGGCACTCCGCAAGGTTAACAATGCTGATTAACTGATGATTGAATCTTGAGGCCTAGATTGGCTGACTTTTGCGTTTATTTTTTAAAAGTGAATTTGAAAACTCATTTTCATTTTTCATCATTTATTTTGGAAATCTTCCACTTTTTTGAAAAGTTGGGACCCTTAGGGTCTCTGAATGTTTGAGGATTACCTATGATATTGTTCTTGAATACATAGGGTCATATTTTCATATGTTACAGTTCCATGCCTAGTTCGAGTGATGTATGAAGGGTTTACAAGCTTTGGGTATCTGAATGTGCTTTACTTGAGAGATTAAGATTGCAGGCCTATGTCTGAGGTGTTTGTTCTTGCTTTATCTGAAGATGATTTTTGTAGATGTGTGCTCATGATAAGATTGACTCAACTTGACTCAGAGTGCCATTTTTTGTTTTCACCTTAAGTGTTGACTTTATTTTGCCTCCTTTTTTGCTTTTGTTTACCAGGACTGGGTCAGAATGCCATTTCTGGTTTTCATTCTGAGCTTTAGATTATTTCTTTTGTCTTTGTCCCTTTTTCGGCCCTATGCATAGATAGGTTTGGTCTTTCAAAAAGTGACTAGATGAGGTGCATGCTCTTGGTCCTAGTGGTTGAATGCCTGACTTGTGTACTGCTGACTTTGCTTTGAATTTGTCATAATGCTTGGATGCTTGAACAGTTGCTTTGTTGAAAGAAAAGCTTATTGATGATTTTGAGGCTTGCTTTTGGACGGGCAAGGATTGAGAAGGTAAGAATTCTGAATGTGATTAACTCATGAGTAGAGGCTTATTGCAAATTGACAATTATGGTTCTCTACAAAATGTCCATTTCTTGAAGAATATTATGTTTCTATACAAGATTGCCATGTTTGAAAGATGTCAAGGTTTTTCATAAATTCCTATATTTTGAAGAAAATAATGGTTCTTTATAAAATACCCCTATATTGAAAAGATTATGGTTCCATACAAGATTGCCATATTTGAAGGATGTCAAGGTTTTTCATAAATCCACATATTTTGAAGAAAATAATGGTTCTCTATAAAATGCCCCCGTATTGAAAAGATTATGGTTCTGTACAAGATTGCCATATTTGAAGGATGTCAAGGTTTTTCATAAATCCCCATATTTTGAAGAAAATAATGGTTCTTTATAAAATGCCCCTGTATTGAAAAAGATTATGGTTCTATACAAGATTGCCATATTTGAAGGATGTCGAGGTTTTTCATAAATTCCCATATTTTGAAGAAAATAATGGTTCTTTATAAAATGCCCCTGTGTTGAAAATCATGGTTCTCTTCAAAATCTTTGTGTGTTTAGAAGAGAATCATGGTTCTTTTTCTTTGCTTCTTTTTTTTTCCATTCTTTTTTTTCATTTCTTTTTTTTTGGCATTCTAAACCATTGATTCTTTCTTTGCTTTGATCTTGTAGAGAGTTAAACATGATTTTGGAACTGCAAAAGCATGATAGGTAGGAAAAAGTTTCTGCAAAATGACCAATCAGGGTCTTTTCATTTCAAGTACTCTTAACATAAGTTAATTTTACAGTACTTAAGCAAAGAACCTTTTAACTTGGTCCAAGTTTACAAATTTGGGGAAGTCTTTCCGGTCCATGTTTCCCAATAACAGTGTCCCACCGAACTGCTTCTGTTTGACAATGAAAGGTCCTTCGTAGTTCGGCCGAGGTTACCCCCGTGGTTCCTGCTCATGTGGAAGGATTTCTTAAGAACTAAGTCTCCTTCTTTGACATCTCTAGGTCTAACCTGCTTGTTGAATACTGTGGCCATGCACCTCTGATAGGCTTGCCCATTACTCATTGTTTGCAGTCTTTTCTCATCAATAAGGTTTAGTTGATCATGTCAAACCTGTGCCCATGCTGACTCTAGAATCTTTGTCTTGGCTAGGACTCTGAGACTTAGAATTTCAACTTCAATTAGTAGGACTACCTCCATGCCATAGACCAATGAATAGGGTATTGCCCCTATTGAAGTGCGAATTGATGTTCTGTAGGCCATAAGTGCATAAGGTAGCATTTCATGCCAGTTGGAGTGATTAGTAGTCATCTTCTGTAAGATCTTCTTGAGATTCTTGTTGGCTACTTCTATTGCTCCATTCATCTGTGGTCTGTATGGAGAGGATCGATGGTGGTGAATCTTAAACTTCTTGCAGAGTAGTTCAAGATCCTTTCCCACAAAATTAGATGCATTGTCAGTGATAATTTTGCTAGGAACACCATATCTGCAGATGATGTCTCTCCATATAAATCTGGTTGTGTTCTTCATTGTGACTACTATTAGAGATATGGCTTTGACCCATTTAGTGAAGTAGTCAATAGCCACAATGATGTACAAATGTCCATTGGCAGCCTTCTGAGGCATAGGTCCTACTACATCGATTCCCTACATGGAGAATGACCATGAAGTAGTCAGGTTGTGCAATTTAGAAGCTGGTGCTTTGATGATGTTGGCATAAAACTAGAAAGTGTGGCACTTCTTTACATGTTAAGACGAATCTATTTCCATAGTTGACCACTAGTAGCCTAGTTGAAGAATCTTCTTAGCAAGCATGAGCCCATTCATGTGCGGGCCACATTCTCCTCCATGGATATCTTTAATGATGGTGGAGGCTTCAGTTTCTTCTATACATCTCAAAAGAACATGATGAGGGACATGTATAGGGTCCTGCCATGTAAAATGAATTGAGTTGCTAATCTCCGCAGAGCATGTTGATCATTCTTGGAGGCCATGGATGGAAGAGTATGATCTTCTAGATAATTCTTTTTGTTGAGGAACCACGGTTCCCTATTTAGGTCAGTAGTTGTAATTTGAAGGTAATATGATGGCTCATTTCTCTGTTCAATTTCAATTGGTGTCATGTCTACCCCTTGAGGGATGTCAATCATTAAAGCTAGTGTGGCCAAAGAATCTGTAAAACTATTCCTTCTTCTACCAATGTAGTCAAAAGTCAGATATTCAAAGCTCTTAGATAGGATCTATAGACATTCATGGTAGTCTAAGAATTTCTCCTATCGGATGAACTAATCTCTGGTAGCTTAGTAAATAACAAGTGCTGAGTCTTCATAGACTTCTAGTTCATCAATGCCAAGATTAATGATTGCTTTCAAACCGATGATGCAAGCTTCATATTCAGATATGTTATTGGTGTATTAAAAGTGTAGTCTTATGGCGATTGGAATGAGGACACCTGTAGGGGAAATGAGTATGGCTCCTATCCCACAACCTAACTGATTGGTGGCTTCGTCGAAGCACATCTTTCATCTGACTATCTTACTTGATTCAACTTCAACACAAAGTATGTGCTCATTTGGGAAGTCAAATTTTAAGGATAAAGGTTCATCTGCTGGTCCATCTGCTCAGAAATTGGCTATGACTTGCCCCTTGATAGCTTTCTGTGAGACATATG
>JAOXJP010049287.1:0-16088 GCA_025762735.1 Platanus orientalis
CTAAGCTATATACTATTGATAATTTTAAAATAATTAGTATATAATATATAATACATATATATTATGTATGTAAAAGTTCGGGCCTCAGGTCCTTGCCGGGCCTAGCTTGGGCCGGGCTTTTTGGGGCCAATTTGAGGGCCGGCCCGGCTCATGTCCACCCCTACTCACCATAAAAACCCTTAAATATGACTAAAATCAAGAAAATTAAAATTAATTTGAAAAAAAAAAACCAAAAATTAAAAGAAATTAACAAAAAATTTAATCAAAATTGTAAGGTATCATGAACTCACCATAAGAAAACCTCAAATATGACTAAAATAAAGAATATTGAAAAGATAAAAAAAATTAAGGAAATTAACAAAAAAATTAAACCGAATTTGTAGGGCATTATACATACACTCACCCAAAAGAAAACTAATATTGTTAATTTTGAGTTTTATTTTAGGTGATTGTATAATGCCCCCTGGAGAGTGGTTTTCTTTTAGAAAGAAAAATGGAGTTTTCTAGGGTTTTTGCAAGGTTTGTGCTTTGAGTAGAGGCAATACAAATATTATAAGAAACCGTGGGGTAGGGGGGACATCGGAGGCGTCACTTAAGGAAAGAGCGGTGGCATCAGTGACTGGGGGACAATAGGCATTAGTTAAGGGTTTGTCAGTTAGCAGGGTGTTTTATTGGGTGCGTCGGCACCTTTCCGACGTCAGGGCGTTGGAAGCTTTGCTGACGGGAGGAGGTTATTGTGTAACGTCCTTGCTATAGACGTTAAAAATAAAAATAAATTTAAATATAAGTTCTTCACGAGGGACTCAACCTCCTTACGTTAGAGACGTTTTTTGGGATTTCAAAGATATCCCTTTCATTAGGTAACTTAAAAAATAACTAGGAAGAGATCAGCTTACACCAACAAAACCAACTAACATATCTTCCCTACAGAAGACTAGGAACCTAACAAATCAAACCAAAAGACTAGGAACTATCCTAACAACTTGCAGGCGGTCAATAACAACCCATTTTTTTGTGGAACAAGCAAAACATCTAAGAGAAATTTGGGGTTCAACGTCCAAAACATCGAATGAAGTCTGCACTGATGCCTGCAAACAGTGTCAGGGAGCGGACACATCAGCACCAGAAAGTGGTAAGCGCTCCCCAAAAAGGGTCTCATATCCTCTGCGCCGCTGAGGAAGCTGTGCACTGCCATGAGCGGAGACACAAAGGGGGGTGGGGCCCATACACTCTTTGCAGGCCCCACCCCTCTTTGTGTCTCCGCTCATGGCTGGGCCCCACCCCCTTTTGTGTCTCCGCTCATGGCAGTGCACAGTATCCTCAGCGTAGAAGATACGAATCCCCCAAAAAGTGTAAGTCACATTTTGGCACTGATGCGTCAGCCCCTTGGTGTTGTTTAGTACGAACTTCATTCTTACCTAATCCTAGGCCAATCTATAAGCCAATTTTTAAATACTACGTAGACTTAGTCAAAAAATGATAATATAGAAGACTTGATACACGGTTCCAATGACCAGAACCAAAGTATGCGAAAACCAAGAACAGTAATATCAAGCAATCTTCTCTATGCAGTTTCCTCGTCTCTTCTCTTCTCTTGCATTGAATGTTTCAATGCTTAATCTGTGGCTACCCATGAAGAACTCATTCCATCAGTCGCTGAAACTGTAGGCACCGAGGTGAGTTCAATAATTTGTTTTCATGCTAAAGAGAATTGAAAAATCAGTTTTTTTTTTTTTTTTTTCGAAGCAATTTTAAGTGATACTTATTTATAGTACTGTTTCAATTGGCAATGCCTGGAAACTACATGATAATGCAGTTCCATATGAAGGATTTGGAATGGACGGTTTTTGCTGGTTTTGGGGTTTGCATTTTCCGATTATCGCGTCTGTATGAAGTAGACACACTTACAAACTTCAGCAACCTTGCATATAGCTCATTCTTTTTTTTACTAATTTTAATTTATTTCAGTGAAGACTGGTTTTTCTGTTGAAAATCCTTACAGAATTTGGTTTTAATATTTACATAATAACAAAAAGGGTTGTAATTGAGAGTGAGAAGGTTGGGGAATTGATAATATATATCTCTGCTTTCAATGTGAGATTCTTTGTTATCAAACCATGTTAGTTATTTTGATTTCTGCGTGGGTTTCTATTTTCTTTGGCTTTGTAGCTTTTTCAAAATTTTTGAAGAATAATTAACTCCTTTTACTGGCAGGACTAGGATCTTTTTGTTATTTAAGAAATTCCGTAGAGAAAATCAAATCTCACGGATCTTGCTTCAAGGTTTGATACAATGAAATTCAGCAAAACAAAATAGTACTGTATCCTATAATTTCTTTATGTGCAGTCCATACCTCATGGGAGTGTTCAACATTGAGAACGAGTGGTAGAATCAGACTCCGAAATAGTTGCAATCAAGCAACTAAGGAGTTGCTCGGTGAAGAAGAAGCCATTCCGCATATTTAGTGTTAACGGCAGATTTTCCCGTAGAATCAACAATGGTGGTCGGTGGAGGTGAGATCGAGCTTATCCAGAAGAGGTAGGAGACGGTGTGGTCGTAAAGCTATCCGGAATTGCGCCCTCCAAAATAGATTAGTCGCCTAATTTAGGGCTGTCAATGAGCCAAACTGGCTCGGCTCAGCTCACCATGAGCCGAGCCTGAATCTTTTATTGAGCTCGTTTAGCTTAACCAACCTGAGCCGATCTGTGTTCAGCTCCGCTCGTTAAAACGGCTCCTCATTCACATCAATATGTATGGTCTGATACATATCAATATGTATGATGATAGCCACTTTTTATATATTATATGTTTACCATCACTCATTTATTTATAAAAAAATTTAATATCCTTAAATTAAATTTAGTAAAAAGTAAAAAAGTGATTTTTAAAATTTTTATAGACAAGTAGGCCTGATATGAAATATGAAGTTTGATGGAGTGTAATACCTAGGGAATCAATCTTTTCTTGACCGAGTCCATTTGAATCACCATAAAAAGCTTGGTCTCGAGGCATCCCCGAACCAGAGAGAACATCCTCCGCATGGAAACAGAACGTAGTAAGAGTCTTAAGAATATCCTGAGGCTAAAGCATCCGGTCTAGGGACCAGCCTCGATCACAGGACATGGCCTCGCAAATAAAGGCATAGCTGTCGGGTAGACGTCCCGGCCAAATCAAATCCCAGAAGATCATCTGCCCAAACAAGAATCGCGGGATTGACCAGCTGGAACGTTAGGGATGACCTACACTATAAAACCAGGCTCGCACCTAGAGGAAGGTAAGCACAAATTCTCAACTAATATCCTCTTCTTTTGCCTAATTCCATTTTGACTTGATCGTTAGAGAACTATCGTCTGTCACCCGGCTAGCTGTTCTCTAGTGTCTTGCTTGCAGGAGCATTGATCTAGGGACCATCATGCGCTTATCTGAGGACGTTGTTGGGGTCGTTCTGAATCTGGCATCATCAGTTGACACCGTTTGTGGGAACAAAGCTAAGACAGCCCCTTCCCAGACTAAGAGTGCATGGTGGAGACCAGATCCATAGAGGCAAGGAGAAACAACCCCCAGAACACCATAACAAATGATGACCGATAGGAGGATGAGGCTGGCGAACCCAACCTAAAGCAGCAGGTTCAAGATCTCACACGGGCCATGCGGGAGATTACTCAACAAAATCAACAAATTCTCCAAAGGCTTCTTTTCCAACACAATAGTGGGACTTAAGAGGGACTGTGGAGTGAGGCCCCAGCCCCGTCAGGGAATCCACACAAAGAGAGAATAAGATAAAACGAAGATGTTGGATCTGAGAAATGAAATGGAGGAGATGCTAGTTTCCAAAACCTAGAAAGCAGTTGAACGACCCATGGACAACAGTTGGACGAACAATTAAAGGAGGTCCAGGACCAACTAAGAAGCGTCATGCAAGCATTAAAAGGGAATGGACCCTCCATCGTAGAGGATTTGGTCTGAAGGATTGAGTTGCCCTTCTCAGTCTGGGTGATGAGCTGCCCACTTTCCAACAAGTTTTGGGTCCCCCGGATGGAAGTATTTGAGGCCACAAAAGGACCCCCTCAACCACCTAGAGACTTACAAGACCCTCATGCACCTCCAAGCTTTGCCGGATAAGATCATGTGTCGGGCCTTTCTACTAACCTTAAGAGGCTCTACTCGGGCTTGGTTTGGGAGGCTTAGGCCAGGATCGATCAACAGTTTCTTGGACCTTAGTAAAGAGTTCATAAGTCATTTCATCAATGCCCAAAGGTATCGGAAACCTATGATCTACCTTCTAAATATCAAGCAGGAACAGGAGGATTCACTAAGGGATTACATCACTCTGTTCAACAAGGAAGCGTTGTAGGTGGATGACGTTGAGGAAAAGATGGTACTCACCACCCTCATGGGAGGATTACAACCCCCCAGGTTCTTGTTTTCTCTATCTAAATCTCCCCCGAGCAGTTTGGAAGAGTTGACGATGAAAGTGTAGAAGCATATGAATGTAGAGGACGCGATGAGTACCCAAAGGGTAAGGGACAAAGAGTCCCGACCAGAGAAAGAGAAGAGGAAAAGGGTGGATGGGCCATTTAGGTCCGATCAGAGCCACAGGTGTAAAGACCCGTCACTCTAGTCCGAGTGGAGGGCAACTGCATTTGCATCTTGCTTCCTAAAGTACACCCCCTCAATGCCGTGCTAGAGTGTGTCCTCATGGAAATCCAGGGTGATCCCGACCTCAAATGGCTAGAGAAGTTAAAATCCCCACCAGCGCAAAGGGTGAAAGACAAATATTGTCGTTTCCACCGGGATCATGACTATGACACCAACGAATGCTTCAACCTCAAAGAATAAATAGAAAGCTTGATCCAACAAGGAAAATTACTGCAATTCATGGCCTTTAAATAGTCCGAAAGGCAAATTAAAGAGTCATGCCACCCAACTAGAAAGGAGGCGAATGAACCCCAACCTTTAGACATGATCCACGTCATTACTAAAGAACCTACGAGTAGGGGAAAATCTGCCTCGGCCAGAAAGGCCCATGCCAGAAGATCCCGACATATAGAGGAGAAAAACATTTACATGACGAAAAGGCTGGCGAAGTAAGCTAGAAGACCTGATCATCCGATCACCTTCACCAAGAAAGATTCCTTACTGCTACAACATCCACATGGCGATGCGCTTGTCGTCACCTTCATGATCACTGGGTACAGAACTCAAAGAGTGCTAATTGATAATGGGAGTTCAGTCGACATCTTATATTTGTTGGCCTTCCAACAAATGGGGATCGCTGAAGACAAGAAACAACCCGTGCGAGTCGCCCTCATCGGCTTCACATGGGGACAGGTTATTCCCGATAAGATCAATAACCCTGCCCGTGACTGTAGGTCTCGACTCATGGAAAATCACCAAGGAGGTCATCTTTCTAGTGGTCAACTGCCCTTTGACCTACAATGTGATTCTTGGCCAGCCATCCCTTAACCAAATGAGGGTCGTGACATCCACATACCACTTGATGATGAGATTCCCCACTGACCATAGAGTCGAAGAAGTCAGAGGTGACTTGACCATTGCGTGGGAATGTTACAACACCTTGTTGATAGAGGGGCTGTAGAGAGAGGCCCTAATCATCAATGAGAATGAAGCAATGGAAGAAAGGAAGAACCTAGCAACCAAGCCCGTCGAGGACTTGCTCAAGGTCACCCTAAATGACTCTGTGCCCAAACTAGTAGTTTGAGTCGGCAGCATGCTAACAACTGACCAGCGAGTGTTGCTATTGGCATTATTGATCAAGCATAAAGACATCTTTGCACAGACTCGTGATGACATTCTCGGGATAGATCCTAAGGTCATGGTGCACAAGTTAAATTTCAAGCTAATTGAGAGGCTTGTAGGACAGAAAAGGAGGAGTTTCGAGGAAGTCGACAAGCTCTGACAAGCAAGATTCATCCGAGTGGTGCATTACACTGAGTGGTTATCCATTGTGGTACTAGTGAAGAAGGCCAATGGGAAATGGAGAATGAGCGTGGACTTCATTGACCTGAATAAGGCTTACTCAAAGGATAGTTTTCCTTTGCCACAAATAGACACCTTGGTTGAATTTACCACAAGACATGAGGTTCTTAGGTTCAAGGACGCCTTCTTAGGTTATAATCAAATTAGGATGTATGAGCCTGACCAAGAGAGGACATCTTTTATCGCCGATCAGGGGTTGTATTGCTATCGGGTGATGCCATTCAGGTTAAAGAATGTGGGGGCCATAAATTAGAGGCTGTTCAATGCGATATTCAAAGAACAAATTAGAAGAAACATGGAAATGTATGTAGACGACATGCTTGTTAAAAGCCAAAAGACCGATGAACATTTTAAAGACTTCGAAGAAAACTTTAAAGTTCTGAGAAAGTATCACATGAGGTTAAATCTTACGAAATGTGCTTTCAGGGTCTCGACTGGAAAGTTCTTGGGGTTCATGGTGTCCCAAAGGGGAATTGAAGCTAACCCAGAAAAGGTAAAGGCTATCTTGAACACGGGGTCCCCACATAACACTAAGGAGGTTTAGAAGCTAGCCGAGAGGGTAGCAGCCCTAAGCTGATTCATCTCCAAAGTAATGGACAGATGCTTTCCTTTCTCCCCCTACTTCAGAAGGCATTTGAATGGATGGGGGAATACGAGGGAGCATTCCAGGAACTTAAGGAGCACCTCGCAAGCCTACCTCTACTATGTTGAACTGAACTCGAGGATCCTCTATTCCTTTACATAGCAGTTTCAGACTCGACGGTGAGTTCGGTATTGATCAAAGAGGAGGATGGGATGTAGAAGACCATGTACTACGTTAGCCGAGCACTAAATGGGGCAGAGAAGAACTATCACAAAATTGAGAAAATGGCGTTTATTATGGTGATCACCACCCGAAAATGCTACTTTCAGGCCCACACCATCACTATCCTAACAGACCAACCTTTTATATTTTCCTTACAATGACTTGACACCTCAGACCAACTCATCAAGTGGTCGGTCAAGTTAGGAGAGTTCGACATCGAGTATAAGCCGAGATGAGCTATGAAAGGGCAGGTTGTGGCAGAGCTAACCTCTGCATTAGACATGGAGCTACTAAAGGAGTTAATCACCTTGGATGAAACCTATTGGATGCTTAATGTTGATGGTTCAGCCACAAGCTAAGCTAGTAGAGCAAGATCATACTCGTAACCCCAGAGGGGGTAAAGCCAGAGTGTGTCATCAGATTCGGCTTCAAAGCAATAAATAATGAGGCAGAATATGAAGAATTGGTGAGTGGCCTCAGGATAACCAAAGAGCTCCGCACCAAATGGATAACCGTAAGAAGCGATTCCAAATTAGTGGTGGAATAAGTTTTGGGAGAATATGAGGCTAGGGAAGGTCAAATGACAGAGTACCTTGAAGGGGTCAAGACCTTGGCAGAAAGATTTAAGGCGTTCACCATCGAGCATGTGGCTCGGGAGCAGAATGATCTAGCCCATAGGTTGGCTCGCCTAGCCTCGTCCCTCAATGAAGATGGGGCGGCGATGATTGAGCACCTCCTAGGACTAAGTGTATTAAACCCGACTTCAAGGACAGTCAAAATCATCGGGGGAGAGGAATCCTGGATGACTCCTATTGTGGACTACATCAAGGAAGGAAAACTTCCCAACAATCATACAGAAGCAAAGAGGCTCAAGCTATAAGCCTGTCGATATGCTCTATGAGATGAAACCCTCTACAAGAAGAGTTTTACCATGTCATATCTTAGGTGTTTAGATCCTCCCGAGGCCAAATACGCTGTGTGAGAAGTCCACGAAGGAAATTATGATAACCACTTAGGAGAAAGATCCCTGGTGCAATGACTCATTCGGGCTAGATATTACTGGCCGATGATGCGAACTGATACAACCCAACTGGTACAAAAATATGACCATTGTCAGAGGTTTGCAAACAGACTCAAGAATCCTCAGTCCCTGGCCTTTTGTGTAATAGGGAATAGACATAGTTGAGCCACTCCTGAGAGGAAAGAGGCAAGTCCGATTTATCATCGTGGCCATTGACTACTTCACTAAATGGGTAGAGGCCGAACCAGTGGCCAAGATAACTGAGGATAATATCCGCAACTTTGTATGAAAGTCCATAATTTGTAGGTTTGGCATCTCCGAAGTCTTGATCTCAGACAAAGTGAAACAATTCAACAATCCTAGGTTTAGAAAATTTTGCTCAGGCCTTAGAATTAGAAACCATTTTTCTTCACTAGGACACCCCCAAGCTAACGGGTAGGTGGAAGTGACTAAGCGAACCCTCCTAAAAATCATAAAAACTCAGTTACAAAAGCACAAGGGAGGGTGACCTGAGGAGTTACCAGGGGCCCTGTGAGCATACAGAGGACTAGGACCCTAACAGGCGAGACCCCTTTTTACTAGCATTTGGTTCTTAAGCCATGACTTCGGTTGAAATGGGTCTCACTAGTTATAGAACGGCACTGAAGGATCTCAAGTGTAATGATGACAACCTCCATCTAAACCTAGACATGCTAGAAGAAACAAGGCAAGAAGAAGCCACTCGGATGGCCTCCTACCAAGGTGTCATGGCTATATACTACAATAGGAGGGTAAAAGAAAGGAAGTTCAAAGTAGGAGACTTAGCCCTCTATGAGATCACACTAGCGACCAAAGATCCCATGGATGGCAAGTTGGGTCCCAACTAGGAAGGACCCTACCATGTAACAAAATTCAACAGGCCAAGGACCTACTACCTAAAGAACTTGGAAGGGAGGCAACTACATCAGCCCTGGAATGTAGAGCATTTGAAGAAGTATTATCCTTAGTTTGATTGTAAACCAACATCAATAAATTATCTTCCAAACCACGACTCCAATATGGAAACGATTTGCCCCAGGTGACCAAGGGTTACAAGTTAACTCTAAAATCCCTAAAGGGAACGACTAGCCCCGGGTAGCCAAGGGTTACAAGTTAACTCTAAAATCTCTAAGGGGAACGATTGGCCCCGAGTGGCCAAGGATTACAAGTTAACTCTAAAATACCTAAGGGGAACGACTGACCTTAAGTGGCAGAGGGTTACAAGTTAACTCTAAAATCCCTAAGGGGAACAACTGGCCCTGGTTGGCTGAGGGTGACAAGTTAACTTTAAAATACCTAAGGGGAACGACTGACCCCGGGTGGCCAAGGGTTACAAGTTAACTCTAAAATCCCTAAGGGGAATGATTGGCCCCAGGTAGCCGAGGGTTACAAGCTAACTCTAAAATCCCTAAGGGGAACGACTGGCCCTGGGTGCCTAAGAGTTACAAGTTAACTCTAAAATCCCTAAGGGGAATGACTGGCCTCGATTGGTCGAGGGTTACACGACAATTGTTATAGTCTCAAAGGAAACAAGCAAAGTTAAAATCAAATATAAAGCTATCATGCAATAGGAACTATAAAGAGACAAAAAAACATATATTAAACCCAAGTTTTACAAAGGGTGCACATATGCTAACCCGAACAAAAAAAAGCATAAACTAAGGAGCAGCGGTGTCATCACGGGCGTCTTTGAAGGCTTCCTCCTCCTCGATTTTGATGATCTCGGGCTCGGGGCCCGATCCTGAGTCATCATCGAAGACAAATCCCAAAAATTCTATCTCTAGGTAAGCTCAAGAAGCTTGGCGACAGAAGGACTTGAAATCGTCGTTGAAGTAGTCTTAGACCTCCAACGCATATTTGGTGGACTCCCGAATGGCCACCAATGCAATAGCCCTCTCTTATTCTAGCCGCTCTGCTAGCGTCACCTTAGCTGCAGCCCTCTCTTGAGCGGTGGCCTCCTTTACTTGAGCAGCTTACTCCTCGGCCAGTTTCGTGGTTAAAATTGTCTTCTCATCCTTGGTCTCTTGGAGCTTCATGACCAGGTCATCTCTCTCAGCCTGAGCTTGCATAAGGCTATACTGAAGTTTTGACTCCTTAGTAGAGTTAGCTAGCTAGGCTTAGAAGGCCAAGTTCATGGCCTTCAAATTAGCCGCCTTCTTTCATGCCTTGGCAGTGCTCTCTGCACTCCATTGGAAGGCAATGTCGGCCATCACGAGCGACGTCATTTGGAAAACAAGAAGAGAATGATTAAAACCCTTAAAGAAAAGTAAAGTGTTTGAAGAAAAAGGATGAAAGGAAGAGGAAAGCTACCTTAGGCAGATCGACCATAAGTCGCCGGAAGATCGCGCTTGGCAAAAACTTTATAAGGGTTTCCCCTTTGGGACCTTACACATCTGCTTGAAAGCATACTCAGGGTTGTTCCGAAGAGTCTCCTCGATGGGATCCTTCCCCTTGTCTGACTTGGGAACAGAGCTCTTGGCCCAAAAGGCAGGCAAGTCTCCAATGGGCTTAGCCTCCACGGGACCCTGAGAAGTTGGGGCTAGGGAGGAAGGAACAACAGTAGGGGAGGCAACAGAACTTTGGCCTCCCTTGGAAGCAAGGGGGTGAGAGGACGAGGCACCCTTGGGGTTCCCCTGGGTAGTAGCCCCGGTCTTCTGCTGCTTTGGAAGAGGAACCGACTAATCCTCGGGCATTAAGCCCTCTACCCCGGCCAAACCTACCCTAACGGTCAGAGCCAATTGGATAACAATAGTTGTAAGATGAACCTCCTTGGCTCCCCTCAAGACCCCCTTTAAACCAACCTTAGTCATATCTATAAAATAGGAAAAACAAAGGGGATAAAAAAAGAATAAAAAAGAGAAAAAGAAAAAGGGGGGAAGAGAGATACCCCCGGACGTTCCCTCTGTAAGACCAACAATAGAAGATTCTCTTGGACCCATTAAATCCATGTCTTCAACAGACTAAGGCTGAAAGGGGAAGGACCATAAGGCCTTAAGAGTTATTAAGGTCGAATAATCGTGCATCGGGTAGGAAATGACCCTAAGCACCCGATTAAAAGAAGCCATGGGCAACGCTGGCTTGACTAGAATTAAGATGCATAAAAGAAGATAAAGGTGAGAAACAAACTTCAAAAAATTTAACCAGAAAAAGGAGAAAGAAAAGAAGAAAAAAATCACCTGAGGGATCAGGGGTCCCTTAGACCCAAGTAAAGCGAACGAGATACTCAATTTTACTATCCCACTCGTAAGTCTCCCAGTTGTCGTTTGATAGAAAGAAGAACCTATTTTTTCACCTTTTATGGGAGGTGGAAATGATAGTAACTAGGTTTTGATATCGGTCACGGGCAGTGAAATACCACAAACCTGACTCCTTCTCGACTAAATGGTAACAAAAAAGAAATTCTGAGACTATGAGTTGATCTCGACTGCCACTACAAGCCACCCAAAGGATCATGCACCCGAGGACTATCCTCCATGAGTTTGACATGAGTTGAGCTGGGTGATACTAACACAATTAAGGAGTTCCCTAATGAATAGAGCGGCCAGGAAGCAAAGGTCACTCTTAAGGGTTTTCTCATAGAGGCAGATCTCCTTGTCGTTAATGGCACACACCCGTTTATGTGCCTTAAGAAGACGCAATATTACCCTCTTAGGAATGTTGTACAGTTTTCTAAAGCTCTTTAGGGTCATTTTCTCGAGGGTTGAAGAAAAACTTGCAGCCATAGGAGGGACAGGATAAAGTACTCAAAAAGAGACTAAGGCCTGGCCTAGGGCATCAGGTCGGACTGTATCCTCCTCAGGATAACCCAAACCTAAGTTGACGGTATCCGTAGTCTTTGAAGAATCAAAGCGCGAAGATGCGTCCATTTGACTGAGAGCAAAAATCACCCCTACTAAGGGACTAAGGAAAGTTAAAAACTAGGCGAAAATAAAATCCAAAAAGGAAAAATCACTGCCGATGAGGCTTAAATCCGAGTAATTCCTCTGGGCTCACAAAAAGCCATAGAGCCAGATGAAGTGGAAACTGAGGGGGACTCCAGTGCAATCTAGGATGAATGGAAAATTCCAATGAAAAGAAAAAAAAAACAAAAAATGGAAGGAAACAAGGTTTAACAACCTAAGCTACTCTACTATAAAGGGAAAGTATGAAAAATAAAGGAAGCGTACCAAAAAGTGTGTTAGAGGATGTTGCCTGAGAAAACTGAGGAAGCCGAAAAATGTCAACTAAGCAGGAGAAGACGACCGAAGATGCAAGAGAAAAATGCAAGAGGGAAAACAAAACAAAGTGGAATTAAAGGGAGGTTCAAGAATGTTGATCTACTTATAGTGAAACTACTCGGGCTTGACCGTCCAATTAGGTTGACAAGATCCGGGCCCTCCACGTGGTCTTGTATGAATGGGACAGATGAAGAGACATTGCATTGATACCATCACCAAACGGCCCAATAATTATGACTTCTGGTTCCTTAGGCATTTGTTGCGATTCCCAAAACATTTGCCGCCATAATTCAAGTTAACCCCTAAAACCCAAAATCGAGAAGATTGAACTATTTAAATTCTCTCGACCTCCGCAAAAACAATGCCTCAGGAATTGGGGGGACAATTGATGGGGTGTACTACCTAGGGTTAATCAATCTTCTCCCAACCAAATCCATTTGAATCACCAGAAAAAGTCCAATCTTGAGGCATCGCTAAGCCAGAGAGATATAGAATATCTACCGCATGTAAAAAGAATGTAGTAAGAGTCTCGAGAATATCCCCAAGGCCAAAGCATCCGATCTCGGGATCACCCCCAACTGTGGGATGCGGTCCCACAAATAAAGGCATAGTTGTCAAGTGGACATCCCGGCCAAATCGAATCCCAGAAGATTATCCGCATGAGCAAGAATCATGGGATTGACTAGCTGGAACGTTAGGGATGACCTACACTATAAAACTAGGCTCGCACCCAAAGGAAGGTAAGCACAAATTCTCAATTAATATCCTCTTACTTTGCCTAATTCCATTCTAACTTGATCGTCAGAGAACTATCGGCAAACACCTGACTGAATCTTCTCTAGTCTCTTGCTTGTAGGAGCATTGGATATAGGGACCATCGTGCGCTCATTTGAGGACGTTGGGGTTGTTATGATTCTAGCAACATCAAAGTTAAAGTAGTTAAAAAGGACTTATATCCTTTGCATCGCTTTGTGGTGAGCCATAGGTGTGCCAAGACACAAAGGGGGTGGGGCCCTCCAAAAAGTGTATGGGCCCCACCCTCCTTTGTGTCTCAGCTCACCTGTGGCTCACCACAAGGCATCGCAGAGGATACGACTTTGGTTAAAAAGTAGCTTTTATGTTTTTTAAACAAGTAAAATATCTGATGTATGACATATAAAAGTTAAAGTTGCTGAAATTTTTTCTCAGCTTTTTACCTATCTTTCAAAATTTTGTGTGACTTGTTGAATTGTTCTTTTATTTTTTGAATCTATCTATGTTTTGACTTGTGTGGTTTTTGTGATCCGAGCCAAGCCCAAGCTGAGCTCAGTCCTCAGGCTCATCACGAACCTGAGTCGTACTTGAGCTTGGCCCTTCTTTGATGAGCCTGAGCGGAGCTGGGCAAAGCTCGGCTCAGCTTGACTCATTGACAACCCTATTAACTACATCTAATTTGATAGTAAGCAATGAATGCAACTTAGAGATGAAAGACTAAATAATTGTTGAAGAAGGAAGATTAAGAGATGTAGGAGAAGTTGCAAAAGGAGGTTGTGGAGAGGTACTAAACAACAAGTTAGATACCATGAAAGGAGATGACATGAGACTTCCTCATTCGTGATACCATGTAAGTATTGTGTAGAAAACCTAGATTTTGGATTGTATGAAACAAAATAGAAGAGAGAAAATAATGCAAACAACAATCACACAAAGAAGAAGACGATTATGTGGTTCGGCTTGAAACCTATGTCCACGGGTGAAAACGGTGAGAGAGATTTTACTATGAGCAAAAACAAACATTATAATGAACAGTATAACTTACACAAAAATCGAGAAACCCCAATATAAACCTTCAAAACCCAAATCTCCGTGGGTTAAATCTGGACCCTAATTTGGTTTCCTCACCTTGGCCCAGAAAAGCGTCATATTTGGGTTTTTCTTTAGATCATCATCCGAGTTACATCTCGGGTTGAATACAAGACATTAAATTAACAAATCTCCACATTGGCTTGAATTATACCAAGGTTACATTGTACAGAAAACTCTACTCCCATCTTTTCCACACAACTATGAAGGGTACCACCAATTAAGTCCAAGCAATGCTTGAACCTGAATGCTGAATGTGACTTGGTCATCATGTCTACTGGATTATCTTATGTGCCAATCTTCTTATCAAAGATCTAGCTCTACAAGACGATCTCATGTATGAAGTGATATCTGACATCAATGTACTTGGTTATCTCATGATACATCTGATTTTTAGTCAGAGGTATAACGCTTTGACTGTCACAATGCACAACAGCCAAACCCTGCTCCAGACCTTGTTCGCCAAGTAAGTCTCTCAACTAAATAACCTCCTTCACTATCTCAGTTTCTGCCAAATGCTGGCTTCTGTAGTGGGTAAGGAGATTGTAGACTACAATTTTGCTTTCCAATTCATTGCACTATTTGCAAAGGTGAAGACATAATCTATCAGAGATCTCCTCTTATCATAATCACCTGCATAATTAGAATCCACAAATCCAACTGCACAACCATCAACATCACCTATTTATCAAACATCAGCCCAACATCTATAGTACCCCTCAAATGCCGAAGTATCTATTTTATTGCTTGCCAATGTGCCTTCCCTGGACATTCCATATACCTACTCACAACACTAACAACATGTGAATTGTCAAGACACATGCAAACCATACCATACATGAGGCTTCTAACTGCACTATTATATGGAATGTGAGTCATGTACTCCTTCGCATCCTCAATCTATGATGACAAGTCTGTAAAAAGTTTAAATTGATTTGCAAGTAGAGTACCCGGCCTAAAGGTTTAGAATCCTCCATCTCAAAGCGTTCAAGTACTTTCTCAAAGTAGATCTTCTGAGATAAGTATAACTTTCTTATTTTTCTATCATTATGAATATCTATGCCCAAAATCTTCTTTTTTGCCCTCAAATCTTTCATCTCAAACTCACCACTAAGTTAAGCCTTCAACCTATTGATTTCAGCGATGTTCATAGCAACAATAAGTATGTCATCAACATATATTAACAAGTACACCAAAGAATCATATGAAAGTTGTTTGAAGTAAATACAACTATCACACTAACTTCTAGAAAAGTCATGTGTAAGCATGAAAGTATCAAAACACTTATACCATTATCTAGGAGATTGTTTCAGGCTATGCAAAGACTTTTTCAACATGAAAACATAGTCTTCCTTACCTGGGGCAATGAACCCTTCTGGTTGATGCATGTAAAATTTGAAATATCACAAAAGTAATCCTAGAGGGAGGTGAATAGGATTTCTTAATTAATTTACCTCTTTTTAATTTACCTTGTAGTTGTTATTAATTCTTTTTTTAATTTGTTCACATAAGTGAGTGTGTGATTCAATGTAACTACTCAAGAATAATATCAAACATATGCTAGATAAAAGTAGTGTAGAGTATAGCAATGAAGAGACAAGCAACCACACAACACAAGATTTATAGTGGTTCGACACTCGGGCCCACGTCCACTCTTTTAAAGCTCACTATCGAGCTTAGGTATATTTTATTGATGTACTATTACAACCCATGTCAATATACAAACCCTACTACTTGCTCACTAGCAAACTAAACAACAACACTTGGTGTTTTCAGCGAGTGTGCACTACCTCCAGTGTCTCTGATTGAAGCAAAGCAATAGTAAAAATGAATATGAATGCAAAGTCAAGAAAATATTACCACCATATGGTTTATGTTGCTAATTGCTCAATATGTGGGATGCTCCTTATTAAGCTGATGTGCCTTAGCTACCCACAAGCTCCAAGTGCTCACCACAACCTCTCATCAATAGTAGAATTGAAGCTCAATAGGAGAGAGTAATGTAGAATGCTAGCTACTAAAGCTCAAGAATCTGTAGGCAATGGAGGTTTGCATAGTGAATAGCAATGAGTTTTGATTGAATTTTTTTGAACATTTTGTTTAAGATGTTTTCTTTGGGCTATCCTTGGGCATTCAAGTTTGGGTATTCTTGGGGACCCTAAACCATGTCTAGGATTATTTTTAG
>JAOXJP010049297.1:0-16087 GCA_025762735.1 Platanus orientalis
GAGAGAGAGAGAGAGATGTGAGAGATGTGAATTAGTCCACATAGGAAAGGAAACTAAAACTATCCACACCCGATAAAATGTTCACCCCTTAACTCTTGGCAATTAAATTGATGATTAATGAGGTATATATTGGAAGTGTACTTGAACAGCAAATCCAAATGAGTAGAACCATGCTCTGAAAATTTTGGGATCATGGTTCAGGGATGCTACTGCTTCTAGACATGCAAATCACGAAGCTTTGGATTGATTTAACTAGTATTAAATAAGCAAAGAAATTATCATGTCAAAGAACTTACAAATGTATAAGGACCATGTTTGAGCTGAAAAGCTGAGGCGGGATGGTACCAGAGAGCTGATTCTTTCCAAAATGACTGTAAATCAGGGGCAAAATCTTGCTTAATTAAAATTGAAAAATGACTTCAGGTCGGAAAAGGAAAAATTAATTGTAAAATGAGAAACTTACGACATACAAGTTCTTGGTATGGATTAGCATATCCAGACCAGGTGTACTGCCATTAGAGATTGGGATGCTTCCTGTAAGCTTGTTGTCAGTTATATCCAGCCAATAAAGCTTAAATAAATTGCCAAGGGAAGGAGGAATTTGTCCACTGAAGTTAGAATTTAGAGCTCTGCAGAGAACAAAAACTGGTGAAATTTCAAAGGATAGAGAGTGAGAAACAGCGTGAATAATAATATTGTCAGGTGTCTTCCTTATGTTTCTATTGACATGTACTTTTGGTTGGCTGATAAAATATCCTAGATAATAGAACTATTAATAAGTATCAGTCCATGCTTTGGTATGTTTTATAGATTTGGCCAATACATATTCATAATTCATCGGTTTCATTCTAAATTACTATTTTAATAATAAAAACAAAAAATTATGACATATGAATGAGAACTTTGAAAATATAGATAAAATCATATAACCACAAATTTATGGGTATGTGATATGTAATTACAACTAGTCTAATAATTATACAAGATATTCAGAATTAGATTACAAGAAATATAATGCGTCAATTTCCTCTAATTACTACATGATGCTTGTATTAAATCTGTTGTGATGTTGTCTCGGATTCAACCCGAAAGCATCCCAAAGTACAACCTGTTTGGCGCGATATGAAGAGCAACCTGAATGACCCAGAAATATTGACCTGTTCAAATTCGGGACCGGACGACCTGAATCATTATGAGGTATTTTGGGGTTTCAATCAATGCTTTGGAGCAGGGTTTATATATAAATAATCCGCTTTGCTAGATTTTGTGAGAGATTTCTTTAGGGTTTTGGGAGAACTTGTTGTAACTTGTAATCTTCATTATAGTGGAAACTGTTTGATCGTCTTCACCCGTGGATGTAGGTAGTCTTGCCAAACCACGTAAATTCTTGTGTTTTGTGTGATTGTTCTTTCTCTTTTCTTTTTCTTGTTACATTTCATGGTAACGTTAACCTGAATCTGATCCATTTTCTCATAACAAAATTCACTTATATCAGGTATTCAGATTTATGTAGGATCTTTAAATTTGTGCCAAATGTTTTTTTCACTTTTCAATAAAAAATTTACAACAAAATATAATTGGTTGACATTTAAAAATAAGAAAATGTAGGAAACACAATAGAACTATTCACTATAAGCACAAATGCGCTTCTTTAGTAAATACAACAAATCATGGTCAGGTGGATTTATTTATGTAGACTGCATGATTATTTACGCGTGGAAGAAAGTAATTGTTAATATTCATGTTGAGAGTGACTTGAATTCACTTGGGACCGCTCAAGTGAATTGACGTTAACGAGTGAGATTTTTGGGGTTTTGACCCTACTTCTTGGGTATGTGCAGCACTTAGTAAAGGGTTGTGTAGTCATTTTTTTAAGTGTAAGAGACTTTGCGACAGAAGTGAGAGACTTCCTTGTGAGGGGCAAGTGGAATTCCTAGGGAACTTGCAAAATTTCCCTAAAGGAGGGTGAATAGGACTATTTTAAATTCTTTTGATTCCTATTAAGTTTCTACAGCAATTTATTACCTCTCTTAGGAAATTGTTGTCTAGATCGATTGCTTACTGATATAGATTGTTTAGTTAATATTCAAATCACTATGTGGTGTGTCTATTTGTTCAAGTGCTAGAAATAGAATGTGCTAATGAACAAGTATGAATACAAAAAATCAATAAGAGACAACCCCTTAACCACACATAAAAGGGTTTAGTAGTTTTTTGTAAATGCAAGAGACTATGCTGAAAAAGTTAGAGACTTTATTGTGAGAGGCAATAACTTATTTGTGTAGAGAGTTATTTTAGGTTTTGCCTTTTTGTTTGGGGAACTCGCCATTTGTGCGTGTTTTGTTATCTTTTTAATCTCCATTTTAGTGGAAGTTTTTTATCATCTTCACCCATTGTAGAAACCTAAAGTGTGTAAATGTATAAATAACTTGACATTCGCCACACTTATGTTTGGCAAATGAAGAATCCCCATCTCATTCACCCAAAATAAAAGGCTTGCAGATACCACCAAAAGTGTGCGTGAATGCATTATTCATGTTCGCTCACTACGGAAACCAGAATCTCAAATTTGGCGTTATCTTCTCCTAGGGTGGTTATTTTGGATAGCCATGACTCCAATGAGTTCCCTATCCACCCAGGAAACTCATGAAGGTGTATTCTCGTATAGAGGAATCACCTATATCTTTGGGATAAGGATTGAAGAATCCCACTGCAACAAAGAAGCCATGGATGAGATAGAGTTCTTCCCCAATGAGTACTCTTCTCAAACTCATTTTTTGTTGCTATAAATACCTCCAAAGTGGCACAAGAAAGCAAGTTTTGAAAGTTCTGAAAAGTTTTAAAAAGTTTAGAAGATCCATCGTGAACACAAATTCTTAAGCAAACCTCATTCTCATAATCCAGGCAAATGATACTTCATCCTTTAAAAGTCCACAAGTTCACCTCTCTTCCAAAAGAGGAAAGCAAATCCATCATACCTTTGCAATTTTTCCTAGGAAGATACTACGGGAAGCTTAATGACGAATCAGGCTATAGCTAGGTAAATTTGCTGATGCATGAGCAGTGAAGTTTGTAATCACATACATCGAATAAAAGGATTATTATCTTCTCTCTTTTACCCCTTCTTTTTCTTTATGTTTATGCAACTTCTCCATTATAATACAAATTGAGAAACTCAAGGTTAATCAAAGGTTTGTTGTGTTAAAAAGTAGTAAATAACAAGTCTCTCAAGCTTGGAATATTAGTCCCCACCTATAAAAATAATAAACTAGCCCCTAAAACGGCTAGATAATTTGTTCAATGGATTTCACCTCATAAAAGAAACGGTTCAAAATTTGGTGTTACAAATTTCTAGCGTGCTCAATAGGACTATACTTTCCTCTCATCTCTCTTTAAGGTCTATTGTATTAATGGGTGTTTCCCTCTTTCATAAGTACCTCAACGAAGTTGCAACTATGGTACCCTCCACTGGTTCACCACGAGGGCATGTAGCCACATCAAAAACATGGGTTGAGGCTTTCATCTCCCCACCATCATCTATCCATATGGTTAAGGCTTTAGTCTCCCAAGTGATACCTATGGTTAATGCTTTGGTCTCACCCCGTGTAGTGGTAGCAATTGCTAAAGATGGCCCAATCATGAATGTGGGCAAACTTGGTGTCATGCCAATTGAAACAAGGAGCTGTACTCCCCAAATCACTCTAAACAACTTGAAGAAATAATGGGTACGTAAATATAAGCTGACCCCCCCCCACACAAAGGTCATTGAAGTCTCAGGAAAGATGCAAATTGTTGATTCGGATAAAGTCCCAGATTTCCATTCGCCACAGAAAAATTGCGCATAAATGAAAATGCTTATTCACATTCACCGGGATTAAAACCCACAAATAAAATTAAAAAAATTAATTCGCGAGGACACATTCGCCATTGTAGATGACTCCACACATGGAGAGGGAGAGAGTCTTAGATGCCTAAGTCTATGACCAATCTACAATCAATGGACTCTAGCCTCCAGAAGAAAACACAAGTTAGTGACCTTAGTGGACCCATGGACCCTTTGTTGCAAACACGCCCTGCAAATAACTATGACATTTCCAATTTGCGTAAGAATGTGAAAGTGACAACACTCACATGACATCATGGTGGCGAATGAACACCTGAATTCCACATTCGTGCACAACCAGTACAAGGAAAAGTCTCATTCATGTACATTTATAGGCATAAATGAAAATCCTCATTCGCCGCCAGAAAGCTAGAATCTGACTACTATACATATAACACTCACAGGAGTTCCCATTATGTTGAGGAGCCATGTAGACGAACAAGTTCTCAACCAAAATGGGGCATTCAAGCCACCTGGGCTTAAAAGAAGCTCAAGCAATAAGAAAAAGAAATCTATAACAAGAACTACTAGAGGACATACCCTACTAGAGGAACCGCAATTTGGCAATATAGCCACCCAACTCCCACATGTGTGCCACAACCGATAGCATGCTCAAGCTAATATGGAGTTTCAAAATTCAATGCTTTTGACCAAGTTCGAACCCCTAAGGGGGCTTAAGGAAAGTAATCCATTAAAAAGAATAAGGGTGTTATCCCTAAGCAAAAGGAAAAAAGAAACATTACCTAAAGACAAAGGTCTAGAGGACGTAAATTCTTCTATAAGCAGCAAGAGGTGAGAAGTATGCCGATTAATGTGACTCCGCCATAGGCACATTCTCAAAAGGCCGACCCCCCTTGCCTTCCTACACTAAAGGCAATACAGGTTATACACCTTATGTTGGTAAGGGCAAAATATTCAGGCCTAAGCAAAACTCCCAAGCCATAGTAATGTTTATAGGGGGAAGGAAAGACCCCTCTTCCAACACTCCAAGTCCTTCTAAATAGCGACTGCAAGCTTTCAACTCTGCTAGCATGATGACTAGAAGTCAATTGACGACAAGTTGTAGGACACCTAGAACACCCTCAAGAGAGCTACCAACCACTGGGAGAGCCCTGGGAGCCTCTCCCATTACGTTTTACCATGGGGATAGCCATTATACTACACCTAAGGCTACTACAATAGTTAATGTCACCTTTGGCTCGTAAGGACCCGACGCAACAATAACAGGATCAAAGGAGACAATATCCACCAATTGATCCCACAACAAATATAGAAAATATAGACCTTAGGGAGTAACGTTCTGACTTTGAAGGGGAACACACTACAACTGCAGACTGGAGAGCTCAGGTAGAAAGTCGAGATCAATGCTTAGTTGCTTAAGACATCGCAATAGTTGAGTTAAAAGTCATGATCGAGTAACTCACCCTCAAAAGACAAGGCACGGTCCCACCAAATCATAATCTTACAGCCGTACAATCGGCAAGGCCGGCTGTCCCAAGCCAAACCCAAGGGGGGTATTCCCATTACACACTAGAGTATGCATTTACTACTTTACCAGGGGCTGCCCTAATTGTGAATGTTGCACTCAATGCACCCATTCCACATAGGCCACTCACACAAGGTTTTGCGTAAGGGTCACACCCACAAGAACCTCATCAGCTAGCATATCATCAACAGGAGCCACCACTATATGGACCTACGCCTCCTTGGACATATGGTTACAATGCATATCCATAGACTCTTTTTATGCCATAGGGACCATATGTACATCGAACTACATCCATGATGGACCCTAATTATATGCGGGCAATGATGACTAAAATGCTTAAGGAATACAAAGAATATGAAATTATAAACACATACACAACTGAAAAGTCAAACCCTCCACATGTGGACGTAGTACCCTTCCCACCAAAATTTTTCTAGCCCTATTTCAATACATTTAATGGGACGACATGCCCTAAGCAGCATATTGCTCACTCTAAATCTTGATGTGGCGCTATCACCCAGCATGGTGACTTGTTGCTAAAATTGTTGGTCCAATCTCTCAATGGGGCTGCATTTACATGGTATTCAAATTTGAAAACTTATTCTATCCCATATTAGGATTCAATGAAACGAGCATTCATTCAACAGTTCAACGGCCCTTATAGGCCTATGAAGCTATATGAATTACTTCGTGAAAAGCAACGAGACAATGAGTCAGTGGTGGACTTTATTAACAAATGAAAGAATATATCTTACACTTGTGAGAATCCACCTCCTCTTAAAATGCTCCTTGAGATGTGTCTACAAAATATAGCCTTCAAGCTTTCTCTCCATCTTATAGCGTAGAAGTACTCTGGATTCAATGACCTAATATCCAAGGCATCTGCTCTAGAAAAGAGGTTGCTAGAACACAAACGTGAGAGAAAAAGAAAAGTGGTAGTTAACAAGATGTAATTCGTTATGGTAGGAACTAAGAAGCCACCTATCAAACTAAAAGTCAAGCATACTATAGAAGCAACTAAGCCAGCCACAATAGAGCAAGAAGCCCCTCCTAAGACACCAAGCATAAAAGAAAGACGAGCGGGCTTATACATTTTATCCTAATGACTTAGAGACTTTGTTCAAACAAACAATTAAATCTCAGGATATCACACTCCCTGACTCAAAGAGGCCTGCAAAAGCTAACAAGGTTAATGATCCAAAATATTATAAGTATCATCATATTGTGGGCCACACCTTGTAAGATTGCTTTGTGTTTAAGGACAAGCTTCAAGAATTAATTGACAAAAACACCATAGAGTTGGACACAGACATGAAGGCCACAACCACAAATTTTGTTTTTGTTGATGAAGATTTGATCGACTTCTTGAATCCTTAAGATAACGGGGATGTTGATAATAATGAAGACGATTGGGTTATATTCGAGAGCAAAGCAACATGTAAGAGAAGGCTCCAGTCTACCAAAATAGGGTTAGAACAAGTATATAGACCTGCCAAACATGCTCAGAAAAGGCCACTACGCATGAAGGGTTAATCAAGAAGAAGGAAAAAGTTCATAAAGTCAAGGCTTCTCAACCATTGCACCATGAAAATGACTCATTAGAACAACCCCTGAGAATGCCAGTAACATTGGAAGAATTTATGGCTGAAGATTTGTTTCAGTCTCCAGTTGTTACTTGTAATATGGCATCGATTTTATGTGATGGTATTCCTCACCTACTCAAGCAATCATAGCCAGCACCAGTGTCACGTAGGTCAATGATATTGATTGATTAGCTCTATAATAGCTTAACATACTAGGATCACTCTAAAGGTGTAACTATCCCAATTGTGTGGTACAGGTATAATACTAACAGTATCTCTATTACATTGCCAAACTTCATACATGATCCACCATTTCACCCCGCAAGGATCACTCGTCTGCCCATGACTCCATGGAAATGCACATATTTCCATCATGTTTTAAATAAGTTCAGGCCATTCCCTAGCATCAAGCTTTATATTCAGAGGCATTTCCCCTGGGCTTTGAGGTGCCCCTATTCACCATTTCCTCAAATAAAGACTATCAATGTCCACAGTGTCATCTGTTTAAGTTCATGATATCATGCAGGGAGGTAATGCACAATGAAAATTTATTGTTGTGTCTGTTTTCACTCTTTTTGGATGGTCCACCTCTAGACTGGTTTATGGATTTGGCACTATAAAGCATGCCTTCTTAGGGTCACCTGATCAAATTGTTCATCCATGACTTTATGAGGCCATGCATGGAACCCTACGATCCTTAGAATATGGATCCCCTGAGATAACCTCATCAACAACAAACATATAAAGGATTTGAAGGTCTCCCCGATCAAATCATTACTCAAGTGCTAGACTCCCGATGATTCAGTGAGTCAAGGCAGCCTATCAGAAATGAAGTATATCTTATTCAGTTTCCAAAATGATACCAGCTGCCTCCACTCACATTGAACACAGGGGATGGAGTTCTTCATTATCACACCAACCGCTTCTTACAAGAAATCAGGTTGCTAGCTACCATACATGATTTACTAATGCAACTTTTTCTGATCTCCTCATAATCACATGCCTTTGAATGATACTTAACTTTACCCTCTTTTCATGTCTCCTCATGACCAATGTTTGTCGACCACTTATATTGTTGTTAAAGAGCATATAGGCATGATCTTTGGTACATACAAAGTGTGGTACAATTTTTATCCCAAGATCAGTGATAAGTCGACATGGATGCCAACGAATCCTTAACTTCAGCCGATGAAGATGATGATGTTCCAAATCTATAAAAAAATCTCTATCATGACTTATCCTTGGAAGATATGCCATCTCTAGTCACTAACTCAGACATCTCTGGTAGAGATAATTTAAGCTTTGCGACTGCATCTCAGGATTTCTCTGAAGACAAGATGCCTACCCACCCACAGGTAGGGGCTAGTAATGTTGCCAAACTTAAAATCACTACTCCCATAGAAGGACATCAACCACACACTTGGTACATCAACCAAGTCAAGTTGTGATATAAGAAGCAAATTCTACCATTTGGTCCCGTAGTCAATTAACAAGCTAATGCAATGAAAAAGGTGGTCATGGAAACTGAACATAGCAAGGCTATCAAGAAAATGGACAGACAATCCTATTCCATATAATGTGATGGCGCATCTCAAGAAGATACCATCTTTGTTAACTTTCTATGATGTCTTTTATATGTCACCAAAGTTCAAGGCTTCTATGATCTATGCACTAACTCACCCAAATGAGTTCGGTACAAATGACGAGGTTGCTAGGGCTTCTTGGTAGATGACAATAGGAGAAAGGTTGTGCATGCCCACAATCACTTTTGAAGACACTGATCGGAAATCCGATGGCCCTCGCCATAATAGACCATTATTCATCATAAGTACTATTGATTATCAACTGTGTCTAGGGTGATGATTGATGGGGGTTCAACAGTAAACATACTTTTAGCCAAAACATTGGCCTATCTAGGGGTTAAACCGTCCCAGCTTAAGCCTAGTACTCTTGTCATTCAAGGCTTCAATCAAAATGAGCAACGCCTTCTTGGCTCTGTTAGGCTAAGGACCAAGTTTGGCCATCTAGAAGATTATACATCTTTTTACATAATTGATGCAGATACTATTTATAATGCCCTCATCGAATGATCATGGATGCATAAATTTTAGGTTGTCCCCTTCACATACCACCAGTGTATCAAGTACCCCTAATAGGATACACAGGGCACTATAGTAGCTGATAATAACCCATTCCAAGTACCAGACACTTATTTTGATGATGCCACATACTATCAAAAGACTAATCCCAAGGAAGTAGTACATAATACTACAAGGAAGGACAATGATGGTAATGTTAAGCCCCAAAAGCTTAAAGTATAGCATGGTATTAAATTAGCTAAGGATGAACCCACATTGTTACCAGATTTGGTGACACAAAATTTTATCCTCCCATTGGTGTAATTGTTAGCAATACGGGTCGATTCTTATCGATCACCCTCCATTTTCCTCCCCGAATGTCCTATTTAGTCAAAGGATCATTCAAGTCCTATACCAGAAAGAGAACTTAAAGATCCAGACATTTTATTGTCATACATAAAGCTGGCTCCCCAACTGCTCCAGAGTTTTTACTTTAACCAATAAGGGAAGTGAAAGAATTCTTATAAGGGCAAGGAAGTTTTAACTTAACAGTTTGAACACTTAGTCCTCCATTCCAAAAACAAAGATGATACAAGAGAGTTAGGCAGGAATCCTACTATATTAAAAGTTTCCTCCCATGCAATAGTAGCATACGGGATTGACTTACTGAGGATGCTCCCTTTGAATGCTTATTTATGGAGACAAAATCGTCATCCTCTGAAGACTTTATTATGGGACCAGTGATGCCCGCTCCTCTAGAACTTGAAGATGGAGGCCAAGCAATTGTTGATGACCTGATCGAAGTGAACCTAGGAACTGAAGAAGACTTTCATCCCACCTTCATCAGTGGACACATTTTCTTAGAAGAATAGACGCAGTATCTCAAATTTCTTAGAAAGAATCGAGACGTATTCGCCTGGAATTACTCCTAGATGCTAGCACTAGACCCCAATATGGAAGTTTATAGCCACACCATCAATCCATCTCAACGGCCCATTAAGCAAAATCCCCATAAAGCTAGATACGACATTTTTGACAAAATAGAAGGGGAAGTAGATAAACTACAAAATGCCAGATTTACCTACGAGGTCCGATATCCGAAGTGGCTTGTCAATGTTGTGCATGTGTAGAAAAGGAATGGTCAGATCAGGGTATGTATTAACTATAGGGACCTTAATAGTGCTTTCCCGAATGATGACTTTCTCTTACCCCTCACCTAGCTGTTAGTAGATGCCATCACAGGGTACGAAGCTCTTTCTTTCATGGATGGATATTCGGGATACAACCAGATTCAAATGGCCAAAGAAGATGTCATCCTCACTTGCAACACTAACTTACAAGGGGGCGATGCACAGGAAGGTGTGGACGACAAATTGAACTTGGGCAAGGAAGATTGGCATGAACCCCTAATCCAACATCTCATGGATAAGAGGGAGCTATCCAACCCTATCAAGCACGCTGAATGAGATAGCGTGCTCCCCAATTCACTCTACAAGGAAATCAATTGTATAGGCGGTCATTGGATGGCATATTATTGCGGTGCTTATTAACCGATGAGGCAAGAAAAGTAATGAATGAAGTGCATGTTGGTGTATATGGAGGACACCAAAGTGGTCCTAAGCTGCAATACTAGTTGAAACGACTCAACTATTACTGGCCAACAATGGTAGTTGATAGCATTGAATATGCAAAACAATGTTGTGTCTGCCAACTACATAGTGACTATGGACATGTACCTAAAGAGCCACTACATACTACCTTTTATTTATGGTCATTTTTTAAGTGGTGAATGGACATAGTGGGACCCATTATCCTAACCTCTTCAAAAGGGCATCACTACATTCTTATGGGCTGAGGTCATCGCCTTATGAGAAATCAAGGCTTCCGACATAGTCTAGTTTATCAAAGTCCACCTCATATACAAGTTTGGTGTCCCTAACAATATGATTACAGACAATGGGCAGCCGTTTGTTAGTTCACCTTTATACCGACTCATGGCAAAATATAACATTGATCTAGAGCATTCATTATGCTATTATCCCCAAGCTAATGGTTTTGCAGAAGCTTTCAACAAGACCTTTTGCAAAATCGTAAAGAAAATCATCTCCAAGCATAAAAATGACTGGCATGAACATCTACCTAAAACACTCTGGGCATATTGTACTACCTTTCGTACACCAACACAGGTGGCCCCTTACTTCCTCGTATTCAGGATAGAGGCTATTCTGCTAGTTGAAATCCAAGTCCTATCACTACGAGTTACAATACAAGATGGTGTGACATACGCCGAAGCTGCCAAGATATGTCTTTCAAAGCTTGAAACTCTCGATGAATTCAGGTTCGCTACACAGGAACATTTAAAATTATACCAAGCCTGCATGGCAAGAGCTTACAACAAGAAGGTTAAACTTCACTCCTTCATGTAGGGTGAGCTCGTCCTTCTTACACGATCACCACTTGATCTTATTAGAAGAAAAGAAGGTAAATTTATGTCTAAATGGGGTGGCCCATATGTCGTTGAAAAGGCCTACCCTAATGGTGCATACCTCCTCCCTAATGTAGAGGGCAACCAAATTCTACATGTTACCAATGTCAGATTCTTAAAGAAATATTACCCTTAAATGATAATCAAGGTCTTTAGGGAACTATGTTAATCTGATCTTATTTTATACAGGCACATAAGCATTTCAGCTTTTTTCTCCATGACTCAAATGTAACCACATCTTCAAAACAAATCACTGCCAATCTCATTAAAAACTAGCAATGATAATGGGATGCAAAATCTAGGTAACCCTAGCCTTAAGTTAAGGGACCCTAAGGGAAAAAAGGGATATATATTAAATAAAGCATGATCAAAAGGGTGTGGTGAAAACCCATAAGGACACCGCGAGTAAGAGAATTCAATCATAGCAAAATCAAATTCTCATTGATCCCATTGAAAACTAGCAATGGCAAAGGGATGTAACAATTAAGTGAACCCCAGACCTAGTCAACAACTACTAGGGGCAAAAAAGGGATAAATAATACCTAAAATCCCATAAGCAAACTACGTTCGGGCCTAATCCTGTTGTAGGGTATGTAGGCAGTCTGCCATAACAAGACAGGTGCAACCCCATCATCATCTACACCCTAATCTCTCCTTGAGAACTATATCATTCCATCTCGTAACTACATGATATATTTCTCAAAGGGGGGAGGGGAGAAAGTACCTACGCGTAAGTCCTATTCTTCTTTTTCTTCCAATTTTTTGTTTCCAACAAGCACCATATATGAAAATTTAGACCTCATATGAAAATTTTGCATGCAAATTATTAATAAAATGTTATAACAATAAAGGAAACAATATAATGAAGGGAACCCTACCCTATGACTACACTACATTCTCAGTCCCTCATTGCATCAGTACTACTAAAGCTCAAGAGTTTGGCATGCAATGTAGGCAACACCTTCGCATTTACCTCCAGGGCATTATTTGCCTCATCAACATCCAATTATGCCACGTTGAGGTTATAGATGGTCTCCCTAGAGACTCCGCTGTGTTGATCACTTGCTCAACTCATCAGTTTACCCCTATAATGGTCTACCATATAGATGGTACAATGAATTGAGTGGCCCATGTGATCGACAAACCTCTTGTGAGATTCCAGATGATTCATCACCTTGCTATAGCGTTCGTTCAGTGCCTCCATATGCGCCATCAACTTGTCAGCATCTCTCACCAGCAAACCAATCTCTTTTAGTACTCGGGTTTGTTGAGTAGTCAAGTTGGTCATTCCGATCTCTTCTTCTTGGAGGTGCAAGTAGACATTGTGCTCTGGCCCTTTCAGCACCTTTATGTCCTTTGCTTCACAGAGTTTGGACAAACATCAAGGAGACATACTATAGTTCCTTTGAACTCAAAGTTATACACACGAGTTTTTATGTGAGCCAGCGTGTCCAGAATTTCTTCTCGGATGAAAGGGAGATCCACCTCTTCAGGAGACATGCCAACCAAACGTTTGATAAGTGTCTCCCGCTCCCTATAAGCCTCATTAACCCGTGCCTCCACTTCGTTAATGGTAGGCTTTCTCACCACATCTATAAAATCATCATGTTTAGATTATGGAAATCAAAGAAATTAGGGATTATGACAAATAAGGTGCCTAATGAGTATCACAATTAAATAAGGACGTAGGATCCTCCTCTTTAGCTAGGGGAGACTCATCCAACCTCACTCGTGACCGTTATTATTCCCTAACTTCTGAAACAATGGTCGACCTTCTCTTTGGAGCCATTTTCTAAGTACAAATGGGTGGTTAATGCAATCAAGTGAAGGACTATCCCTATATGAGTACTCTTTCTTAAATGAATAGCAAAGGAACCCATACCAATTCGGTTTACAAAAGCTAAAAGAATGAGAAGTGTGATGGGCACAACCCTCTTATTTATAAATAGAAATGGTCGCAACCCTTTGGGAAAAGGCGTCTCGAGAAGAGAACAAAAGCAATGCATCCTTTTAATTACAATGGTTTGAATTCAAGTAACATCAGTAAAATACATTTTCCAAAGCAATGGTTCAGTATTGCCATTATGGGGAACATTGCTAATATCGCTTCAAAAATATACCATTATGACGTCCTTTATAAGGGCTTGACATCCCCACTTACACAAAAGCTCTACGTGTGTCTGTGGTTCTCATCTCTCATAATGTTAATTATATTCGAATATCATGATGTCAGTTACACTCGACTCTCATAATATCAATTATATTTGGCTTTCATGATGTCAATTACATTCGACTCTCATAATGTCAGCTAGATTCAACTCTTAGAATGTCAGCCACATTTCAACTCTCATAATGTCAACTACATTTTGATTCTCATAATGTTGACTACATTCAACTCTTATAATGTCAGTCCCACTTAACTCTTGTAATGGCAATCACATACGACTTTCCCGGCATCACTCACACCCAACACTTATGATTTGACTCTTATAATGTCAACCTTATCCGACTCACATAACACCAAAGCTAATAATGTGGTACTCAATAGTACTGATTCTTGTAATATCGAGACCTTCGATGTGTACACAAGAATATATATACATATATATGTGCTTAGACAACATAAAAAGAAAATGACTAAAAGAGAGAAATTGCAAGAGAAAACAAGACAATAAGTGACGAAGCTCTATCTTTTAATAAAAAATGAGAAGGGTTACATCATGCCAGGAGTACACTATTTTGGGAAGGCAGAAAGGAGGCATTTGCATAAGTCTTCTTTGGTGGCCATAGAGGATCGGACTTAATCACCCTGCATGACAAGTTCTTCACAAAGACGTTCTACGATAGAAGAAATTATAGCACTTCTTGATTTAAGAGTGGATCCTTCCATTGATTTTGCCTCCCAGGTCGTTGTGAGAGTCACAATCCGAGCTTGCACCCTCAATAACTCTACTCTGGCATTGGAAAAGTTGTTATCAAAACTTGTCAATGAGTCACAAACTCGATTAAGCTCTCCCATTAAAGTCTTCCTTTCAACCTCCACGGCATTCAAATCGGCTTGAGTCTTGGCATTACTCTTAATACTAGCAAGCTCCAACACCAAGGTTGATCACCTCACCAAAGATTCAAAGTACATCTCCACACCTTACTGAAACCCGTCATTACGAATATGGATTTCCACATCTTCAGCAAGTGTCATCAACACGTCATCCCATGTACTCATGAGATTAGGTGATGAAGGTGTTAGGGTCATCATCAAGTCAAGCATCCCTTGGCTGATTACACACTGATGTGATCTTGGAGGGGCGTCAAATGGTGCTAGCAGTGCTTACGATCTCATCTAGACAAGTAAAGAGGAGGTGTCAGCAATGGTACATAGAGATATACTTGATAGCAAAGGTAAAGCTTACCATGACCCATGCGGGTATTTTTGTAAGTTCCTACCTCGCAAGGAGGTTCTCCTCAATAGTTGGATTAATAACAAAAAAAGAATTTAGCACGTAAGGATGTATAAAGATGAATAGCATGGACAATATGAAAAGGGGTGGCAGTATATACCTTTCTCAGAAAACATTACATTTTGGGAATGATCATCACCTATTGATTCTGCCATAATTGGGCCGATAGTCTGCTTAAGGAGAGTTACGTTGATCATTACCTCCTCTTGAACCAGGCTTTCTCCTTAAGCTATCTCTGCATTTAATTCTTTATCAGTTGTGTCATTTCCCTCCTCAATAGGTGGAGCAGACGAGGCAACAATGGCACTACCAGCAAACTTAGTGATTGGCTCGCTAATTTCATTAATGGTTTCATCCTAGGGCTTGTCGGTCTGAGGAGGGTCACTTGCTTCAGGCATCTTTACATCAATGAAGCTAAAAGTTTCACCTTTAGTAGGGATTTTCTCACCAATATCTTCTGGTCGTTGATCACCTGCTTTAATGGTGAAAGCAAACAACCCAGTTGGCCTGCCACCAATATCTTCTAACTCATCAACTAGCGGATTAACCTCCCCAGAACTATTAGTCATCCATTTTAGAGTCCTCATAATCTACTAACTCCTTCATTTCAGACATTACCACATCATGTAAATTATCAGTGGGTACTTAAAGGCCTATGAATGCTTCAGAATCTTGAGAGGAGCCTATTTTAGCTTCATCAAAGATCATGCCCAACACCGATTCGACTTTGTTCCGTTGTTCCATGAGTGTGACAATAGGGCAGGCTTTTTCTACTTGCTCAGTTGTTGGGACCGTCTCCCTTGATGCTAGAACACCTTGTTCATCTCCTACAATCATTTGGGAGTTAACCTCCTTGGGACTTGCCTTTGCACTTCAAAAGGTGTAGGCTCCATGACACTTTCCTTTGGAACCTGAGTACATAATAGTTATAAGATAAAAGATCACATAGCATTAAATGATGAAACAAGTATTACTAAGTCTATAATGTCATCTGTGTATACCTCGACATGTTCCTTAGGAAGAATGGGAGAAGGTGGATTCCCTGGCTCTTATTTCGGGTATGTACTAGAAGATCCCCCGACCTCAGGAATACTTAAAGAAGGCCCCACCT